>CALZFC010000227.1:0-66355 GCA_945643635.1 Allodiplogaster sudhausi | reverse complement strand
CTACCGTTAACTCTACCGTTAACTCTACGTTAACTCTACCGTTAACTCTACCTTTAACTCTACCGTTAACTCTACCGTTAACTCTACCGTTAACTCTACCGTTAACTCTACCGTTAACTCTACCGTTTAACTCTACCGTTAACTCTACCGTTAACTCTACCGTTAACTCTACCGTTAACTCTACCGTTAACTCTACCGTTAACTCTACCGTTAACTCTACCGTTAACTCTACCGTTAACTCTACCGTTAACTCTACCGTTAACTCTACCGTTAACTCTACCGTTAACTCTACCGTTAAACTCTACCGTTAACTCTACCGTTAACTCTACCGTTAACTCTACCGTTAACTCTACCGTTTAACTCTACCGTTAACTCCCGTAAACTGTTAACTCTACCGTTAACTCTACCGTTAACTCTACCGTTAACTCTACCTTTACTCTACCGTTAACTCTACCGTTAACTCTACCTTTAACTCTACCGTTAACTCTACCGTTAACTCTACCGTTAACTCTACCGTTAACTCTACCGTTAACTCTACCGTTACTCTACCGTTAACTCTACCGTTAACTCTACCGTTAACTCTACCGTTAACTCTACCGTTAACTCTACCGTTAACTCTACCGTTAACTCTACCGTTAACTCTACCGTTAACTCTACCGTAACTCTACCGTTTAACTCTACCGTTAACTCTACCGTTAACTCTACCGTTTAACTCTACCGTTAACTCTACCGTTAACTCTACCGTTAACTCTACCGTTAACTCTACCGTTAACTCTACCGTTAACTCTACCGTTAACTCTACCGTTAACTCTACCGTTAACTCTACCGTTAACTCTACCGTTAACTCTACCGTTAACTCTACCGTTTAACTCTAACCGTTAACTCTACCGTTAACTCTACCGTTAACTCTACCGTTAACTCTACCGTTAACTCTACCGTTAACTCTACCGTTAACTCTACCGTTAACTCTACCGTTAACTCTACCGTTAACTCTACCGTTAACTCTACCGTTAACTCTACGTTAACTCTAACCTTAACTCTACCGTTAACTCTACCGTTAACTCTACCGTTAACTCTACCGTTAACTCTACCGTTAACTCTACCGTTAACTCTACCGTTAACTCTACCGTTAACTCTACCGTTAACTCTACCGTTAACTCTACCGTTAACTCTACCGTTAACTCTACCGTTAACTCTACCGTTAACTCTACCGTTAACTCTACCGTTAACTCTACCGTTAACCTCTAAAACCGTTAACTCTACCGTTAACTCTACCGTTTACTCTACCGTTAACTCTACCGTTAACTCTACCGTTAACTCTACCTTAACTACCGTTAACTCTACCGTTAACTCTACCGTTAACTCTACCGTTAACTCTACCGTTAACTCTACCGTTAACTCTACGTTAACTCTACCGTTAACTCTACCGTTAACTCTACCGTTAACTCTACCGTTTAACTCTACCGTTAACTCTACCGTTAACTCTACCGTTAACTCTACCGTTAACTCTACCTTTAACTCTACCGTTAACTCTACCGTTAACTCTACCGTTAACTCTACCGTTAACTCTACCGTTAACTCTACCGTTAACTCTACCGTTAACTCTACCGTTAACTCTACCGTTAACCTTACTCTAACTACCGTTAACTCTACCGTTAACTCTACCGTTAACTCTACCGTTAACTCTACCGTTAACTCTACCTTTAACTCTACCGTTAACTCTACCGTTAACTCTACCGTTAACTCTACCGTTAACTCTACCGTTAACTCTACCGTTAACTCTACCGTTAACTCTACCGTTAACTCTACCGTTAACTCTACCGTTAACTCTACCGTTAACTCTACCGTTTAACTCTACCGTTAACTCTACCGTTAACTCTACCGTTAACTCTACCGTTAACTCTACCGTTAACTCTACCGTTAACTCTACCGTTAATTACCTTTCTTTTAAAACCGTTAACTCTACCGTTAACTCTACCGTTAACTCTACCGTTAACTCTACCGTTAACTCTACCGTTAACTCTACCGTTAACTCTACCGTTAACTCTACCGTTAACTCTACCGTTAACTCTACCGTTAACTCTACCGTTAACTCTACCGTTAACTCTACCGTTAACTCTAACGTTAACTCTACCGTTAACTCTACCGTTAACTCTACCGTTAACTCTACCGTTAACTCTACCGTTAACTCTACCGTTAACTCTACCGTTAACTCTACCGTTAACTCTACCGTTAACTCTACCGTTAACTCTACCGTTAACTCTACCGTTAACTCTACCGTTAACTCTACCTTTAACTCTACCGTTAACTCTACCGTTGTTAACTCTACCGTTAACTCTACCGTTAACTCTACCGTTAACTCTACCTTTACTCTACTCTAACCGTTAACTCTACCGTTAACTCTACCGTTAACTCTACCGTTAACTCTACCGTTAACTCTACCGTTAACTCTACCTTTAACTCTACCGTTAACTCTACCGTTAACTCTACCGTTAACTCTACCGTTAACTCTACCGTTAACTCTACCGTTAACTCTACCGTTAACTCTACCGTTAACTCTACCGTTAACTCTACCGTTAACTCTACCGTTAACTCTACCGTTAACTCTACCGTTAACTCTACCTTTAACTCTACCGTTAACTCTACCGTTAACTCTACCGTTAACTCTACCGTTAACTCTACCGTTAACTCTACCGTTAACTCTACCGTTAACTCTACCGTTAACTCTCTTACCGTTAACTCTACCGTTAACTCTACCGTTAACTCTACCGTTAACTCTACCGTTAACTCTACCGTTAACTCTACCGTTAACTCTACCGTTAACTCTACCGTTAACTCTACCGTTAACTCTACCGTTAACTCTACCGTTAACTCTCTACCGTTAACTCTACCGTTAACTCTACCGTTAACTCTACCGTTAACTCTACCGTTAACTCTACCGTTAACTCTCTACCGTTAACTCTACCGTTAACTCTACCGTTAACTCTACCGTTAACTCTACCGTTAACTCTACCGTTAACTCTACCGTTAACTCTACCGTTAACTCTACCGTTAACTCTACCGTTTAACTCTACCGTTAACTCTACCGTTAACTCTACCGTTAACTCTACCGTTAACTCTACCGTTAACTCTACCTTTAACTCTACCGTTAACTCTACCGTTAACTCTACCGTTAACTCTACCGTTAACTCTACCGTTAACTCTACCGTTTAACTCTACCGTTAACTCTACCGTTAACTCTACCGTTAACTCTACCGTTAACTCTACCGTTAACTCTACCGTTAACTCTACCGTTAACTCTACCGTTAACTCTACCGTTAACTCTACCGTTAACTCTACCGTTAACTCTACCGTTAACTCTACCGTTAACTCTACCGTTAACTCTACCGTTAACTCTACCGTTAACTCTACCGTTAACTCTACCGTTAACTCTACCGTTAACTCTACCGTTAACTCTACCGTTAACTCTACCACCTTTAACTCTACCGTTAACTCTACCGTTAACTCTACCGTTAACTCTACCGTTAACTCTACCTTTAACTCTACCTTTAACTCTACCGTTAACTCTACCGTTAACTCTACCGTTTAACTCTACCGTTAACTCTACCTTAACTCTACCTTTACTCTACCGTTAACTCTACCGTTAACTCTACCGTTAACTCTACCGTTAACTCTACCGTTAACTCTACCTTTAACTCTACCGTTAACTCTACCGTTAACTCTACCGTTAACTCTACCGTTAACTCTACCGTTAACTCTACCGTTAACTCTACCGTTACTCTACCGTTAACTCTACCGTTAACTCTACCGTTAACTCTACCGTTAACTCTACCGTTAACTCTACCTTAACTCTACCGTTAACTCTACCGTTAACTCTACCGTTAACTCTACCGTTAACTCTACCGTTAACTCTACCGTTAACTCTACCGTTAACTCTACCGTTAACTCTACCGTTAACTCTACCTTTAACTCTACCGTTAACTCTACCGTTAACTCTACCGTTAACTCTACCGTTAACTCTACCGTTAACTCTACCGTTAACTCTACCGTTAACTCTACCGTTAACTCTACCGTTAACTCTACCGTTAACTCTACCGTTAACTCTACCGTTAACTCTACCGTTAACTCTACCGTTAACTCTACCGTTAACTCTACCGTTAACTCTACCGTTAACTCTACCGTTAACTCTACCGTTAACTCTACGTTAACTCTACCGTTAACTCTACCGTTAACTCTACCGTTAACTCTACCGTTAACTCTACCGTTAACTCTACCGTTAACTCTACCGTTAACTCTACCGTTAACTCTACTTTAACTCTACCGTTAACTCTACCGTTAACTCTACCGTTAACTCTACCGTTAACTCTACCGTTAACTCTACCGTTAACTCTACCGTTAACTCTACTTTAACTCTACCGTTAACTCTACCGTTAACTCTACCGTTAACTCTACCGTTAACTCTACCTTACTCTACCGTTAACTCTACCGTTAACTCTACCGTTAACTCTACCGTTAACTCTACCGTTAACTCTACCGTTAACTCTACCGTTAACTCTACCGTTAACTCTACCGTTAACTCTACCGTTAACTCTACCGTTAACTCTACCGTTAACTCTACCTTTACTCTACCGTTAACTCTACCGTTAACTCTACCGTTAACTCTACCGTTAACTCTACCGTTAACTCTACCGTTAACTCTACCGTTAACTCTACCGTTAACTCTACCGTTAACTCTACCGTTAACTCTACCGTTAACTCTACCGTTAACTCTACCGTTAACTCTACCGTTAACTCTACCGTTAACTCTACCGTTAACTCTACCGTTAACTCTACCGTTAACTCTACCGTTAACTCTACCGTTAACTCTACCGTTAACTCTACCGTTAACTCTACCGTTAACTCTACCGTTAACTCTACCGTTAACTCTACCGTTAACTCTACCTTTAACTCTACCGTTAACTCTACCGTTAACTCTACCTTTAACTCTACCGTTAACTCTACCGTTAAACTCTACCGTTAACTCTACCGTTAACTCTACCGTTAACTCTACCGTTAACTCTACCGTTAACTCTACCGTTAACTCTACCGTTAACTCTACCGTTTAACTCTACCGTTAACTCTACCGTTAACTCTACCGTTAACTCTACCGTTAACTCTACCGTTAACTCTACCGTTAACTCTACCGTTAACTCTACCGTTAACTCTACCGTTAACTCTACCGTTAACTCTACCGTTAACTCTACCGTTAACTCTACCGTTAACTCTACCGTTAACTCTACCGTTAACTCTACCGTTAACTCTACCGTTAACTCTACCGTTAACTCTACCGTTAACTCTACCGTTAACTCTACCGTTAACTCTACCGTTAACTCTACCGTTAACTCTACCGTTAACTCTACCGTTAACTCTACCGTTAACTCTACCGTTTAACTCTACCGTTAACTCTACCGTTAACTCTACCGTTAACTCTACCGTTAACTCTACCGTTAACTCTACCGTTAACTCTACCGTTAACTCTACCGTTAACTCTACCGTTAACTCTACCGTTAACTCTACCGTTAACTCTACCGTTACTCTACCGTTAACTCTACCGTTAACTCTACTTAACTCTACCGTTAACTCTACCGTTAACTCTACCGTTAACTCTACCGTTAACTCTACCGTTAACTCTACCGTTAACTCTACCGTTAACTCTACCGTTAACTCTACCGTTAACTCTACCGTTAACTCTACCGTTAACTCTACCGTTAACTCTACCGTTAACTCTACCGTTAACTCTACCGTTAACTCTACCGTTAACTCTACCGTTAACTCTACCGTTAACTCTACCGTTAACTCTACCGTTAACTCTACCGTTAACTCTACCGTTAACTCTACCGTTAACTCTACCGTTAACTCTACCGTTAACTCTACCTTAACTCTACCGTTAACTCTACGTTAACTCTACCGTTAACTCTACCGTTAACTCTACCGTTAACTCTACCGTTAACTCTACCGTTAACTCTTACCGTTAACTCTACCGTTAACTCTACCGTTAACTCTACTTTAACTCTACCGTTAACTCTACCGTTAACTCTACCGTTAACTCTACCGTTAACTCTACCGTTAACTCTACCGTTAACTCTACCGTTAACTCTACCGTTAACTCTACCGTTAACTCTACCGTTAACTCTACCGTTAACTCTACCGTTAACTCTACCGTTAACTCTACCGTTAACTCTACCGTTAACTCTACCGTTAACTCTACCGTTAACTCTACCGTTAACTCTACCGTTAACTCTACCGTTAACTCTACCGTTAACTCTACCGTTTAACTCTACCGTTAACTCTACCGTTAACTCTACCGTTAACTACACGTACTAACCGTTAACTCTACCTTTAACTCTACCGTTAACTTACCTTAACTCTACCGTTAACTCTACCGTTACTCTACCTTTAACTCTACCGTTAACTCTACCCGTCCTACCGTTAACTCTACCGTTAACTCAACTCTACTAACTCTACCGTTAACTCTACCGTTAACTCTACCGTTAACTCTACCGTTAACTCTACTACCGTTAACTCTACCGTTAACTCTACCTTTAACTCTACCGTTAACTCTACCGTTAACTCTACCTTTAACTCTACCGTTAACTCTACCGTTAACTCTACCGTTAACTCTACCGTTAACTCTACCGTTAACTCTACCGTTAACTCTACCGTTAACTCTACCGTTAACTCTACCTTTAACTCTACCGTTAACTCTACCGTTAACTCTACCGTTAACTCTACCGTTAACTCTACCGTTAACTCTACCGTTAACTCTACCGTTAACTCTACCCGTTAACTCTACCGTTAACTCTACCGTTAACTCTACCGTTAACTCTACCTTAACTCTACCGTTAACTCTACCGTTAACTCTACCGTTAACTCTACCGTTAACTCTACCGTTAACTCTACCGTTAACTCTACCGTTAACTCTACCGTTAACTCTACCGTTAACTCTACCGTTTAACTCTACCGTTAACTCTACCGTTAACTCTACCGTTAACTCTACCGTTAACTCTACCGTTAACTCTACCGTTAACTCTACCGTTAACTCTACCGTTAACTCTACCGTTAACTCTACCGTTAACTCTACGTTAACTCTACCGTTAACTCTACCGTTAACTCTACCGTTAACTCTACCGTTAACTCTACCGTTAACTCTACCGTTAACTCTACCGTTAACTCTACCGTTAACTCTACCGTTAACTCTACCGTTAACTCTACCGTTAACTCTACCGTTAACTCTACCGTTAACTCTACCGTTAACTCTACCGTTAACTCTACCGTTAACTCTACCGTTAACTCTACCGTTAACTCTACCGTTAACTCTACCGTTAACTCTACCGTTAACTCTACCGTTAACTCTACCGTTAACTCTACCGTTAACTCTACCGTTAACTCTACCGTTAACTCTACCGTTAACTCTACCGTTAACTCTACCGTTAACTCTACCGTTAACTCTACCGTTAACTCTACCGTTAACTCTACCGTTAACTCTACCGTTAACTCTACCGTTAACTCTACCGTTAACTCTACCGTTAACTCTACCGTTAACTCTACCGTTAACTCTACCGTTAACTCTACCGTTAACTCTACCGTTAACTCTACCGTTAACTCTACCGTTAACTCTACCGTTAACTCTACCGTTAACTCTACCGTTAACTCTACCGTTAACTCTACCGTTAACTCTACCGTTAACTCTACCGTTAACTCTACCGTTAACTCTACCGTTAACTCTACCGTTAACTCTACCGTTAACTCTACCGTTAACTCTACCGTTAACTCTACCGTTAACTCTACCGTTAACTCTACCTTTAACTCTACCGTTAACTCTACCGTTAACTCTACCGTTAACTCTACCGTTAACTCTACCGTTAACTCTACCGTTAACTCTACCGTTAACTCTACCGTTAACTCTACCGTTAACTCTACCGTTAACTCTACCGTTAACTCTACCGTTAACTCTACCGTTAACTCTACCGTTAACTCTACCGTTAACTCTACCGTTAACTCTACCGTTAACTCTACCGTTAACTCTACCGTTAACTCTACCGTTAACTCTACCGTTAACTCTACCGTTAACTCTACCGTTAACTCTACCGTTAACTCTACCGTTAACTCTACCGTTAACTCTACCGTTAACTCTACCGTTAACTCTACCGTTAACTCTACCGTTAACTCTACCGTTAACTCTACCGTTAACTCTACCGTTAACTCTACCGTTAACTCTACCGTTAACTCTACCGTTAACTCTACCGTTAACTCTACCGTTAACTCTACCGTTAACTCTACCGTTAACTCTACCGTTAACTCTACCGTTAACTCTACCGTTAACTCTACCGTTAACTCTACCGTTAACTCTACCTTTAACTCTACCGTTAACTCTACCGTTAACTCTACCGTTAACTCTACCGTTAACTCTACCGTTAACTCTACCGTTAACTCTACCGTTAACTCTACCGTTAACTCTACCGTTAACTCTACCGTTAACTCTACCGTTAACTCTACCGTTAACTCTACCGTTAACTCTACCGTTAACTCTACCGTTAACTCTACCGTTAACTCTACCGTTAACTCTACCGTTAACTCTACCGTTAACTCTACCGTTAACTCTACCGTTAACTCTACCGTTAACTCTCTACCGTTAACTCTACCGTTAACTCTACCGTTAACTCTACCGTTAACTCTACCGTTAACTCTACCGTTAACTCTACCGTTAACTCTACCGTTAACTCTACCGTTAACTCTACCGTTAACTCTACCGTTAACTCTACCGTTAACTCTACCGTTAACTCTACCGTTAACTCTACCGTTAACTCTACCGTTAACTCTACCGTTAACTCTACCGTTAACTCTACCGTTAACTCTACCGTTAACTCTACCGTTAACTCTACCGTTAACTCTACCGTTAACTCTACCGTTAACTCTACCGTTAACTCTACCGTTAACTCTACCGTTAACTCTACCGTTAACTCTACCGTTAACTCTACCGTTAACTCTACCGTTAACTCTACCGTTAACTCTACCGTTAACTCTACCGTTAACTCTACCGTTAACTCTACCGTTAACTCTACCGTTAACTCTACCGTTAACTCTACCGTTAACTCTACCGTTAACTCTACCGTTAACTCTACCGTTAACTCTACCGTTAACTCTACCGTTAACTCTACCGTTAACTCTACCGTTAACTCTACCGTTAACTCTACCGTTAACTCTACCGTTAACTCTACCGTTAACTCTACCGTTAACTCTACCGTTAACTCTACCGTTAACTCTACCGTTAACTCTACCGTTAACTCTACCGTTAACTCTACCGTTAACTCTACCGTTAACTCTACCGTTAACTCTACCGTTAACTCTACCGTTAACTCTACCGTTAACTCTACCGTTAACTCTACCGTTAACTCTACCGTTAACTCTACCGTTAACTCTACCGTTAACTCTACCGTTAACTCTACCGTTAACTCTACCGTTAACTCTACCGTTAACTCTACCGTTAACTCTACCGTTAACTCTACCGTTAACTCTACCGTTAACTCTACCGTTAACTCTACCGTTAACTCTACCGTTAACTCTACCGTTAACTCTACCGTTAACTCTACCGTTAACTCTACCGTTAACTCTACCGTTAACTCTACCGTTAACTCTACCGTTAACTCTACCGTTAACTCTACCGTTAACTCTACCGTTAACTCTACCGTTAACTCTACCGTTAACTCTACCGTTAACTCTACCGTTAACTCTACCGTTAACTCTACCGTTAACTCTACCGTTAACTCTACCGTTAACTCTACCGTTAACTCTACCGTTAACTCTACCGTTAACTCTACCGTTAACTCTACCGTTAACTCTACCGTTAACTCTACCGTTAACTCTACCGTTAACTCTACCGTTAACTCTACCGTTAACTCTACCGTTAACTCTACCGTTAACTCTACCGTTAACTCTACCGTTAACTCTACCGTTAACTCTACCGTTAACTCTACCGTTAACTCTACCGTTAACTCTACCGTTAACTCTACCGTTAACTCTACCGTTAACTCTACCGTTAACTCTACCGTTAACTCTACCGTTAACTCTACCGTTAACTCTACCGTTAACTCTACCGTTAACTCTACCGTTAACTCTACCGTTAACTCTACCGTTAACTCTACCGTTAACTCTACCGTTAACTCTACCGTTAACTCTACCGTTAACTCTACCGTTAACTCTACCGTTAACTCTACCGTTAACTCTACCGTTAACTCTACCGTTAACTCTACCGTTAACTCTACCGTTAACTCTACCGTTAACTCTACCGTTAACTCTACCGTTAACTCTACCGTTAACTCTACCGTTAACTCTACCGTTAACTCTACCGTTAACTCTACCGTTAACTCTACCGTTAACTCTACCGTTAACTCTACCGTTAACTCTACCGTTAACTCTACCGTTAACTCTACCGTTAACTCTACCGTTAACTCTACCGTTAACTCTACCGTTAACTCTACCGTTAACTCTACCGTTAACTCTACCGTTAACTCTACCGTTAACTCTACCGTTAACTCTACCGTTAACTCTACCGTTAACTCTACCGTTAACTCTACCGTTAACTCTACCGTTAACTCTACCGTTAACTCTACCGTTAACTCTACCGTTAACTCTACCGTTAACTCTACCGTTAACTCTACCGTTAACTCTACCGTTAACTCTACCGTTAACTCTACCGTTAACTCTACCGTTAACTCTACCGTTAACTCTACCGTTAACTCTACCGTTAACTCTACCGTTAACTCTACCGTTAACTCTACCGTTAACTCTACCGTTAACTCTACCGTTAACTCTACCGTTAACTCTACCGTTAACTCTACCGTTAACTCTACCGTTAACTCTACCGTTAACTCTACCGTTAACTCTACCGTTAACTCTACCGTTAACTCTACCGTTAACTCTACCGTTAACTCTACCGTTAACTCTACCGTTAACTCTACCGTTAACTCTACCGTTAACTCTACCGTTAACTCTACCGTTAACTCTACCGTTAACTCTACCGTTAACTCTACCGTTAACTCTACCGTTAACTCTACCGTTAACTCTACCGTTAACTCTACCGTTAACTCTACCGTTAACTCTACCGTTAACTCTACCGTTAACTCTACCGTTAACTCTACCGTTAACTCTACCGTTAACTCTACCGTTAACTCTACCGTTAACTCTACCGTTAACTCTACCGTTAACTCTACCGTTAACTCTACCGTTAACTCTACCGTTAACTCTACCGTTAACTCTACCGTTAACTCTACCGTTAACTCTACCGTTAACTCTACCGTTAACTCTACCGTTAACTCTACCGTTAACTCTACCGTTAACTCTACCGTTAACTCTACCGTTAACTCTACCGTTAACTCTACCGTTAACTCTACCGTTAACTCTACCGTTAACTCTACCGTTAACTCTACCGTTAACTCTACCGTTAACTCTACCGTTAACTCTACCGTTAACTCTACCGTTAACTCTACCGTTAACTCTACCGTTAACTCTACCGTTAACTCTACCGTTAACTCTACCGTTAACTCTACCGTTAACTCTACCGTTAACTCTACCGTTAACTCTACCGTTAACTCTACCGTTAACTCTACCGTTAACTCTACCGTTAACTCTACCGTTAACTCTACCGTTAACTCTACCGTTAACTCTACCGTTAACTCTACCGTTAACTCTACCGTTAACTCTACCGTTAACTCTACCGTTAACTCTACCGTTAACTCTACCGTTAACTCTACCGTTAACTCTACCGTTAACTCTACCGTTAACTCTACCGTTAACTCTACCGTTAACTCTACCGTTAACTCTACCGTTAACTCTACCGTTAACTCTACCGTTAACTCTACCGTTAACTCTACCGTTAACTCTACCGTTAACTCTACCGTTAACTCTACCGTTAACTCTACCGTTAACTCTACCGTTAACTCTACCGTTAACTCTACCGTTAACTCTACCGTTAACTCTACCGTTAACTCTACCGTTAACTCTACCGTTAACTCTACCGTTAACTCTACCGTTAACTCTACCGTTAACTCTACCGTTAACTCTACCGTTAACTCTACCGTTAACTCTACCGTTAACTCTACCGTTAACTCTACCGTTAACTCTACCGTTAACTCTACCGTTAACTCTACCGTTAACTCTACCGTTAACTCTACCGTTAACTCTACCGTTAACTCTACCGTTAACTCTACCGTTAACTCTACCGTTAACTCTACCGTTAACTCTACCGTTAACTCTACCGTTAACTCTACCGTTAACTCTACCGTTAACTCTACCGTTAACTCTACCGTTAACTCTACCGTTAACTCTACCGTTAACTCTACCGTTAACTCTACCGTTAACTCTACCGTTAACTCTACCGTTAACTCTACCGTTAACTCTACCGTTAACTCTACCGTTAACTCTACCGTTAACTCTACCGTTAACTCTACCGTTAACTCTACCGTTAACTCTACCGTTAACTCTACCGTTAACTCTACCGTTAACTCTACCGTTAACTCTACCGTTAACTCTACCGTTAACTCTACCGTTAACTCTACCGTTAACTCTACCGTTAACTCTACCGTTAACTCTACCGTTAACTCTACCGTTAACTCTACCGTTAACTCTACCGTTAACTCTACCGTTAACTCTACCGTTAACTCTACCGTTAACTCTACCGTTAACTCTACCGTTAACTCTACCGTTAACTCTACCGTTAACTCTACCGTTAACTCTACCGTTAACTCTACCGTTAACTCTACCGTTAACTCTACCGTTAACTCTACCGTTAACTCTACCGTTAACTCTACCGTTAACTCTACCGTTAACTCTACCGTTAACTCTACCGTTAACTCTACCGTTAACTCTACCGTTAACTCTACCGTTAACTCTACCGTTAACTCTACCGTTAACTCTACCGTTAACTCTACCGTTAACTCTACCGTTAACTCTACCGTTAACTCTACCGTTAACTCTACCGTTAACTCTACCGTTAACTCTACCGTTAACTCTACCGTTAACTCTACCGTTAACTCTACCGTTAACTCTACCGTTAACTCTACCGTTAACTCTACCGTTAACTCTACCGTTAACTCTACCGTTAACTCTACCGTTAACTCTACCGTTAACTCTACCGTTAACTCTACCGTTAACTCTACCGTTAACTCTACCGTTAACTCTACCGTTAACTCTACCGTTAACTCTACCGTTAACTCTACCGTTAACTCTACCGTTAACTCTACCGTTAACTCTACCGTTAACTCTACCGTTAACTCTACCGTTAACTCTACCGTTAACTCTACCGTTAACTCTACCGTTAACTCTACCGTTAACTCTACCGTTAACTCTACCGTTAACTCTACCGTTAACTCTACCGTTAACTCTACCGTTAACTCTACCGTTAACTCTACCGTTAACTCTACCGTTAACTCTACCGTTAACTCTACCGTTAACTCTACCGTTAACTCTACCGTTAACTCTACCGTTAACTCTACCGTTAACTCTACCGTTAACTCTACCGTTAACTCTACCGTTAACTCTACCGTTAACTCTACCGTTAACTCTACCGTTAACTCTACCGTTAACTCTACCGTTAACTCTACCGTTAACTCTACCGTTAACTCTACCGTTAACTCTACCGTTAACTCTACCGTTAACTCTACCGTTAACTCTACCGTTAACTCTACCGTTAACTCTACCGTTAACTCTACCGTTAACTCTACCGTTAACTCTACCGTTAACTCTACCGTTAACTCTACCGTTAACTCTACCGTTAACTCTACCGTTAACTCTACCGTTAACTCTACCGTTAACTCTACCGTTAACTCTACCGTTAACTCTACCGTTAACTCTACCGTTAACTCTACCGTTAACTCTACCGTTAACTCTACCGTTAACTCTACCGTTAACTCTACCGTTAACTCTACCGTTAACTCTACCGTTAACTCTACCGTTAACTCTACCGTTAACTCTACCGTTAACTCTACCGTTAACTCTACCGTTAACTCTACCGTTAACTCTACCGTTAACTCTACCGTTAACTCTACCGTTAACTCTACCGTTAACTCTACCGTTAACTCTACCGTTAACTCTACCGTTAACTCTACCGTTAACTCTACCGTTAACTCTACCGTTAACTCTACCGTTAACTCTACCGTTAACTCTACCGTTAACTCTACCGTTAACTCTACCGTTAACTCTACCGTTAACTCTACCGTTAACTCTACCGTTAACTCTACCGTTAACTCTACCGTTAACTCTACCGTTAACTCTACCGTTAACTCTACCGTTAACTCTACCGTTAACTCTACCGTTAACTCTACCGTTAACTCTACCGTTAACTCTACCGTTAACTCTACCGTTAACTCTACCGTTAACTCTACCGTTAACTCTACCGTTAACTCTACCGTTAACTCTACCGTTAACTCTACCGTTAACTCTACCGTTAACTCTACCGTTAACTCTACCGTTAACTCTACCGTTAACTCTACCGTTAACTCTACCGTTAACTCTACCGTTAACTCTACCGTTAACTCTACCGTTAACTCTACCGTTAACTCTACCGTTAACTCTACCGTTAACTCTACCGTTAACTCTACCGTTAACTCTACCGTTAACTCTACCGTTAACTCTACCGTTAACTCTACCGTTAACTCTACCGTTAACTCTACCGTTAACTCTACCGTTAACTCTACCGTTAACTCTACCGTTAACTCTACCGTTAACTCTACCGTTAACTCTACCGTTAACTCTACCGTTAACTCTACCGTTAACTCTACCGTTAACTCTACCGTTAACTCTACCGTTAACTCTACCGTTAACTCTACCGTTAACTCTACCGTTAACTCTACCGTTAACTCTACCGTTAACTCTACCGTTAACTCTACCGTTAACTCTACCGTTAACTCTACCGTTAACTCTACCGTTAACTCTACCGTTAACTCTACCGTTAACTCTACCGTTAACTCTACCGTTAACTCTACCGTTAACTCTACCGTTAACTCTACCGTTAACTCTACCGTTAACTCTACCGTTAACTCTACCGTTAACTCTACCGTTAACTCTACCGTTAACTCTACCGTTAACTCTACCGTTAACTCTACCGTTAACTCTACCGTTAACTCTACCGTTAACTCTACCGTTAACTCTACCGTTAACTCTACCGTTAACTCTACCGTTAACTCTACCGTTAACTCTACCGTTAACTCTACCGTTAACTCTACCGTTAACTCTACCGTTAACTCTACCGTTAACTCTACCGTTAACTCTACCGTTAACTCTACCGTTAACTCTACCGTTAACTCTACCGTTAACTCTACCGTTAACTCTACCGTTAACTCTACCGTTAACTCTACCGTTAACTCTACCGTTAACTCTACCGTTAACTCTACCGTTAACTCTACCGTTAACTCTACCGTTAACTCTACCGTTAACTCTACCGTTAACTCTACCGTTAACTCTACCGTTAACTCTACCGTTAACTCTACCGTTAACTCTACCGTTAACTCTACCGTTAACTCTACCGTTAACTCTACCGTTAACTCTACCGTTAACTCTACCGTTAACTCTACCGTTAACTCTACCGTTAACTCTACCGTTAACTCTACCGTTAACTCTACCGTTAACTCTACCGTTAACTCTACCGTTAACTCTACCGTTAACTCTACCGTTAACTCTACCGTTAACTCTACCGTTAACTCTACCGTTAACTCTACCGTTAACTCTACCGTTAACTCTACCGTTAACTCTACCGTTAACTCTACCGTTAACTCTACCGTTAACTCTACCGTTAACTCTACCGTTAACTCTACCGTTAACTCTACCGTTAACTCTACCGTTAACTCTACCGTTAACTCTACCGTTAACTCTACCGTTAACTCTACCGTTAACTCTACCGTTAACTCTACCGTTAACTCTACCGTTAACTCTACCGTTAACTCTACCGTTAACTCTACCGTTAACTCTACCGTTAACTCTACCGTTAACTCTACCGTTAACTCTACCGTTAACTCTACCGTTAACTCTACCGTTAACTCTACCGTTAACTCTACCGTTAACTCTACCGTTAACTCTACCGTTAACTCTACCGTTAACTCTACCGTTAACTCTACCGTTAACTCTACCGTTAACTCTACCGTTAACTCTACCGTTAACTCTACCGTTAACTCTACCGTTAACTCTACCGTTAACTCTACCGTTAACTCTACCGTTAACTCTACCGTTAACTCTACCGTTAACTCTACCGTTAACTCTACCGTTAACTCTACCGTTAACTCTACCGTTAACTCTACCGTTAACTCTACCGTTAACTCTACCGTTAACTCTACCGTTAACTCTACCGTTAACTCTACCGTTAACTCTACCGTTAACTTAACTCTACCGTTAACTCTACCGTTAACTCTACCGTTAACTCTACCGTTAACTCTACCGTTAACTCTACCGTTAACTCTACCGTTAACTCTACCGTTAACTCTACCGTTAACTCTACCGTTAACTCTACCGTTAACTCTACCGTTAACTCTACCGTTAACTCTACCGTTAACTCTACCGTTAACTCTACCGTTAACTCTACCGTTAACTCTACCGTTAACTCTACCGTTAACTCTACCGTTAACTCTACCGTTAACTCTACCGTTAACTCTACCGTTAACTCTACCGTTAACTCTACCGTTAACTCTACCGTTAACTCTACCGTTAACTCTACCGTTAACTCTACCGTTAACTCTACCGTTAACTCTACCGTTAACTCTACCGTTAACTCTACCGTTAACTCTACCGTTAACTCTACCGTTAACTCTACCGTTAACTCTACCGTTAACTCTACCGTTAACTCTACCGTTAACTCTACCGTTAACTCTACCGTTAACTCTACCGTTAACTCTACCGTTAACTCTACCGTTAACTCTACCGTTAACTCTACCGTTAACTCTACCGTTAACTCTACCGTTAACTCTACCGTTAACTCTACCGTTAACTCTACCGTTAACTCTACCGTTAACTCTACCGTTAACTCTACCGTTAACTCTACCGTTAACTCTACCGTTAACTCTACCGTTAACTCTACCGTTAACTCTACCGTTAACTCTACCGTTAACTCTACCGTTAACTCTACCGTTAACTCTACCGTTAACTCTACCGTTAACTCTACCGTTAACTCTACCGTTAACTCTACCGTTAACTCTACCGTTAACTCTACCGTTAACTCTACCGTTAACTCTACCGTTAACTCTACCGTTAACTCTACCGTTAACTCTACCGTTAACTCTACCGTTAACTCTACCGTTAACTCTACCGTTAACTCTACCGTTAACTCTACCGTTAACTCTACCGTTAACTCTACCGTTAACTCTACCGTTAACTCTACCGTTAACTCTACCGTTAACTCTACCGTTAACTCTACCGTTAACTCTACCGTTAACTCTACCGTTAACTCTACCGTTAACTCTACCGTTAACTCTACCGTTAACTCTACCGTTAACTCTACCGTTAACTCTACCGTTAACTCTACCGTTAACTCTACCGTTAACTCTACCGTTAACTCTACCGTTAACTCTACCGTTAACTCTACCGTTAACTCTACCGTTAACTCTACCGTTAACTCTACCGTTAACTCTACCGTTAACTCTACCGTTAACTCTACCGTTAACTCTACCGTTAACTCTACCGTTAACTCTACCGTTAACTCTACCGTTAACTCTACCGTTAACTCTACCGTTAACTCTACCGTTAACTCTACCGTTAACTCTACCGTTAACTCTACCGTTAACTCTACCGTTAACTCTACCGTTAACTCTACCGTTAACTCTACCGTTAACTCTACCGTTAACTCTACCGTTAACTCTACCGTTAACTCTACCGTTAACTCTACCGTTAACTCTACCGTTAACTCTACCGTTAACTCTACCGTTAACTCTACCGTTAACTCTACCGTTAACTCTACCGTTAACTCTACCGTTAACTCTACCGTTAACTCTACCGTTAACTCTACCGTTAACTCTACCGTTAACTCTACCGTTAACTCTACCGTTAACTCTACCGTTAACTCTACCGTTAACTCTACCGTTAACTCTACCGTTAACTCTACCGTTAACTCTACCGTTAACTCTACCGTTAACTCTACCGTTAACTCTACCGTTAACTCTACCGTTAACTCTACCGTTAACTCTACCGTTAACTCTACCGTTAACTCTACCGTTAACTCTACCGTTAACTCTACCGTTAACTCTACCGTTAACTCTACCGTTAACTCTACCGTTAACTCTACCGTTAACTCTACCGTTAACTCTACCGTTAACTCTACCGTTAACTCTACCGTTAACTCTACCGTTAACTCTACCGTTAACTCTACCGTTAACTCTACCGTTAACTCTACCGTTAACTCTACCGTTAACTCTACCGTTAACTCTACCGTTAACTCTACCGTTAACTCTACCGTTAACTCTACCGTTAACTCTACCGTTAACTCTACCGTTAACTCTACCGTTAACTCTACCGTTAACTCTACCGTTAACTCTACCGTTAACTCTACCGTTAACTCTACCGTTAACTCTACCGTTAACTCTACCGTTAACTCTACCGTTAACTCTACCGTTAACTCTACCGTTAACTCTACCGTTAACTCTACCGTTAACTCTACCGTTAACTCTACCGTTAACTCTACCGTTAACTCTACCGTTAACTCTACCGTTAACTCTACCGTTAACTCTACCGTTAACTCTACCGTTAACTCTACCGTTAACTCTACCGTTAACTCTACCGTTAACTCTACCGTTAACTCTACCGTTAACTCTACCGTTAACTCTACCGTTAACTCTACCGTTAACTCTACCGTTAACTCTACCGTTAACTCTACCGTTAACTCTACCGTTAACTCTACCGTTAACTCTACCGTTAACTCTACCGTTAACTCTACCGTTAACTCTACCGTTAACTCTACCGTTAACTCTACCGTTAACTCTACCGTTAACTCTACCGTTAACTCTACCGTTAACTCTACCGTTAACTCTACCGTTAACTCTACCGTTAACTCTACCGTTAACTCTACCGTTAACTCTACCGTTAACTCTACCGTTAACTCTACCGTTAACTCTACCGTTAACTCTACCGTTAACTCTACCGTTAACTCTACCGTTAACTCTACCGTTAACTCTACCGTTAACTCTACCGTTAACTCTACCGTTAACTCTACCGTTAACTCTACCGTTAACTCTACCGTTAACTCTACCGTTAACTCTACCGTTAACTCTACCGTTAACTCTACCGTTAACTCTACCGTTAACTCTACCGTTAACTCTACCGTTAACTCTACCGTTAACTCTACCGTTAACTCTACCGTTAACTCTACCGTTAACTCTACCGTTAACTCTACCGTTAACTCTACCGTTAACTCTACCGTTAACTCTACCGTTAACTCTACCGTTAACTCTACCGTTAACTCTACCGTTAACTCTACCGTTAACTCTACCGTTAACTCTACCGTTAACTCTACCGTTAACTCTACCGTTAACTCTACCGTTAACTCTACCGTTAACCGTTAACTCTACCGTTAACTCTACCGTTAACTCTACCGTTAACTCTACCGTTAACTCTACCGTTAACTCTACCGTTAACTCTACCGTTAACTCTACCGTTAACTCTACCGTTAACTCTACCGTTAACTCTACCGTTAACTCTACCGTTAACTCTACCGTTAACTCTACCGTTAACTCTACCGTTAACTCTACCGTTAACTCTACCGTTAACTCTACCGTTAACTCTACCGTTAACTCTACCGTTAACTCTACCGTTAACTCTACCGTTAACTCTACCGTTAACTCTACCGTTAACTCTACCGTTAACTCTACCGTTAACTCTACCGTTAACTCTACCGTTAACTCTACCGTTAACTCTACCGTTAACTCTACCGTTAACTCTACCGTTAACTCTACCGTTAACTCTACCGTTAACTCTACCGTTAACTCTACCGTTAACTCTACCGTTAACTCTACCGTTAACTCTACCGTTAACTCTACCGTTAACTCTACCGTTAACTCTACCGTTAACTCTACCGTTAACTCTACCGTTAACTCTACCGTTAACTCTACCGTTAACTCTACCGTTAACTCTACCGTTAACTCTACCGTTAACTCTACCGTTAACTCTACCGTTAACTCTACCGTTAACTCTACCGTTAACTCTACCGTTAACTCTACCGTTAACTCTACCGTTAACTCTACCGTTAACTCTACCGTTAACTCTACCGTTAACTCTACCGTTAACTCTACCGTTAACTCTACCGTTAACTCTACCGTTAACTCTACCGTTAACTCTACCGTTAACTCTACCGTTAACTCTACCGTTAACTCTACCGTTAACTCTACCGTTAACTCTACCGTTAACTCTACCGTTAACTCTACCGTTAACTCTACCGTTAACTCTACCGTTAACTCTACCGTTAACTCTACCGTTAACTCTACCGTTAACTCTACCGTTAACTCTACCGTTAACTCTACCGTTAACTCTACCGTTAACTCTACCGTTAACTCTACCGTTAACTCTACCGTTAACTCTACCGTTAACTCTACCGTTAACTCTACCGTTAACTCTACCGTTAACTCTACCGTTAACTCTACCGTTAACTCTACCGTTAACTCTACCGTTAACTCTACCGTTAACTCTACCGTTAACTCTACCGTTAACTCTACCGTTAACTCTACCGTTAACTCTACCGTTAACTCTACCGTTAACTCTACCGTTAACTCTACCGTTAACTCTACCGTTAACTCTACCGTTAACTCTACCGTTAACTCTACCGTTAACTCTACCGTTAACTCTACCGTTAACTCTACCGTTAACTCTACCGTTAACTCTACCGTTAACTCTACCGTTAACTCTACCGTTAACTCTACCGTTAACTCTACCGTTAACTCTACCGTTAACTCTACCGTTAACTCTACCGTTAACTCTACCGTTAACTCTACCGTTAACTCTACCGTTAACTCTACCGTTAACTCTACCGTTAACTCTACCGTTAACTCTACCGTTAACTCTACCGTTAACTCTACCGTTAACTCTACCGTTAACTCTACCGTTAACTCTACCGTTAACTCTACCGTTAACTCTACCGTTAACTCTACCGTTAACTCTACCGTTAACTCTACCGTTAACTCTACCGTTAACTCTACCGTTAACTCTACCGTTAACTCTACCGTTAACTCTACCGTTAACTCTACCGTTAACTCTACCGTTAACTCTACCGTTAACTCTACCGTTAACTCTACCGTTAACTCTACCGTTAACTCTACCGTTAACTCTACCGTTAACTCTACCGTTAACTCTACCGTTAACTCTACCGTTAACTCTACCGTTAACTCTACCGTTAACTCTACCGTTAACTCTACCGTTAACTCTACCGTTAACTCTACCGTTAACTCTACCGTTAACTCTACCGTTAACTCTACCGTTAACTCTACCGTTAACTCTACCGTTAACTCTACCGTTAACTCTACCGTTAACTCTACCGTTAACTCTACCGTTAACTCTACCGTTAACTCTACCGTTAACTCTACCGTTAACTCTACCGTTAACTCTACCGTTAACTCTACCGTTAACTCTACCGTTAACTCTACCGTTAACTCTACCGTTAACTCTACCGTTAACTCTACCGTTAACTCTACCGTTAACTCTACCGTTAACTCTACCGTTAACTCTACCGTTAACTCTACCGTTAACTCTACCGTTAACTCTACCGTTAACTCTACCGTTAACTCTACCGTTAACTCTACCGTTAACTCTACCGTTAACTCTACCGTTAACTCTACCGTTAACTCTACCGTTAACTCTACCGTTAACTCTACCGTTAACTCTACCGTTAACTCTACCGTTAACTCTACCGTTAACTCTACCGTTAACTCTACCGTTAACTCTACCGTTAACTCTACCGTTAACTCTACCGTTAACTCTACCGTTAACTCTACCGTTAACTCTACCGTTAACTCTACCGTTAACTCTACCGTTAACTCTACCGTTAACTCTACCGTTAACTCTACCGTTAACTCTACCGTTAACTCTACCGTTAACTCTACCGTTAACTCTACCGTTAACTCTACCGTTAACTCTACCGTTAACTCTACCGTTAACTCTACCGTTAACTCTACCGTTAACTCTACCGTTAACTCTACCGTTAACTCTACCGTTAACTCTACCGTTAACTCTACCGTTAACTCTACCGTTAACTCTACCGTTAACTCTACCGTTAACTCTACCGTTAACTCTACCGTTAACTCTACCGTTAACTCTACCGTTAACTCTACCGTTAACTCTACCGTTAACTCTACCGTTAACTCTACCGTTAACTCTACCGTTAACTCTACCGTTAACTCTACCGTTAACTCTACCGTTAACTCTACCGTTAACTCTACTCTACCGTTAACTCTACCGTTAACTCTACCGTTAACTCTACCGTTAACTCTACCGTTAACTCTACCGTTAACTCTACCGTTAACTCTACCGTTAACTCTACCGTTAACTCTACCGTTAACTCTACCGTTAACTCTACCGTTAACTCTACCGTTAACTCTACCGTTAACTCTACCGTTAACTCTACCGTTAACTCTACCGTTAACTCTACCGTTAACTCTACCGTTAACTCTACCGTTAACTCTACCGTTAACTCTACCGTTAACTCTACCGTTAACTCTACCGTTAACTCTACCGTTAACTCTACCGTTAACTCTACCGTTAACTCTACCGTTAACTCTACCGTTAACTCTACCGTTAACTCTACCGTTAACTCTACCGTTAACTCTACCGTTAACTCTACCGTTAACTCTACCGTTAACTCTACCGTTAACTCTACCGTTAACTCTACCGTTAACTCTACCGTTAACTCTACCGTTAACTCTACCGTTAACTCTACCGTTAACTCTACCGTTAACTCTACCGTTAACTCTACCGTTAACTCTACCGTTAACTCTACCGTTAACTCTACCGTTAACTCTACCGTTAACTCTACCGTTAACTCTACCGTTAACTCTACCGTTAACTCTACCGTTAACTCTACCGTTAACTCTACCGTTAACTCTACCGTTAACTCTACCGTTAACTCTACCGTTAACTCTACCGTTAACTCTACCGTTAACTCTACCGTTAACTCTACCGTTAACTCTACCGTTAACTCTACCGTTAACTCTACCGTTAACTCTACCGTTAACTCTACCGTTAACTCTACCGTTAACTCTACCGTTAACTCTACCGTTAACTCTACCGTTAACTCTACCGTTAACTCTACCGTTAACTCTACCGTTAACTCTACCGTTAACTCTACCGTTAACTCTACCGTTAACTCTACCGTTAACTCTACCGTTAACTCTACCGTTAACTCTACCGTTAACTCTACCGTTAACTCTACCGTTAACTCTACCGTTAACTCTACCGTTAACTCTACCGTTAACTCTACCGTTAACTCTACCGTTAACTCTACCGTTAACTCTACCGTTAACTCTACCGTTAACTCTACCGTTAACTCTACCGTTAACTCTACCGTTAACTCTACCGTTAACTCTACCGTTAACTCTACCGTTAACTCTACCGTTAACTCTACCGTTAACTCTACCGTTAACTCTACCGTTAACTCTACCGTTAACTCTACCGTTAACTCTACCGTTAACTCTACCGTTAACTCTACCGTTAACTCTACCGTTAACTCTACCGTTAACTCTACCGTTAACTCTACCGTTAACTCTACCGTTAACTCTACCGTTAACTCTACCGTTAACTCTACCGTTAACTCTACCGTTAACTCTACCGTTAACTCTACCGTTAACTCTACCGTTAACTCTACCGTTAACTCTACCGTTAACTCTACCGTTAACTCTACCGTTAACTCTACCGTTAACTCTACCGTTAACTCTACCGTTAACTCTACCGTTAACTCTACCGTTAACTCTACCGTTAACTCTACCGTTAACTCTACCGTTAACTCTACCGTTAACTCTACCGTTAACTCTACCGTTAACTCTACCGTTAACTCTACCGTTAACTCTACCGTTAACTCTACCGTTAACTCTACCGTTAACTCTACCGTTAACTCTACCGTTAACTCTACCGTTAACTCTACCGTTAACTCTACCGTTAACTCTACCGTTAACTCTACCGTTAACTCTACCGTTAACTCTACCGTTAACTCTACCGTTAACTCTACCGTTAACTCTACCGTTAACTCTACCGTTAACTCTACCGTTAACTCTACCGTTAACTCTACCGTTAACTCTACCGTTAACTCTACCGTTAACTCTACCGTTAACTCTACCGTTAACTCTACCGTTAACTCTACCGTTAACTCTACCGTTAACTCTACCGTTAACTCTACCGTTAACTCTACCGTTAACTCTACCGTTAACTCTACCGTTAACTCTACCGTTAACTCTACCGTTAACTCTACCGTTAACTCTACCGTTAACTCTACCGTTAACTCTACCGTTAACTCTACCGTTAACTCTACCGTTAACTCTACCGTTAACTCTACCGTTAACTCTACCGTTAACTCTACCGTTAACTCTACCGTTAACTCTACCGTTAACTCTACCGTTAACTCTACCGTTAACTCTACCGTTAACTCTACCGTTAACTCTACCGTTAACTCTACCGTTAACTCTACCGTTAACTCTACCGTTAACTCTACCGTTAACTCTACCGTTAACTCTACCGTTAACTCTACCGTTAACTCTACCGTTAACTCTACCGTTAACTCTACCGTTAACTCTACCGTTAACTCTACCGTTAACTCTACCGTTAACTCTACCGTTAACTCTACCGTTAACTCTACCGTTAACTCTACCGTTAACTCTACCGTTAACTCTACCGTTAACTCTACCGTTAACTCTACCGTTAACTCTACCGTTAACTCTACCGTTAACTCTACCGTTAACTCTACCGTTAACTCTACCGTTAACTCTACCGTTAACTCTACCGTTAACTCTACCGTTAACTCTACCGTTAACTCTACCGTTAACTCTACCGTTAACTCTACCGTTAACTCTACCGTTAACTCTACCGTTAACTCTACCGTTAACTCTACCGTTAACTCTACCGTTAACTCTACCGTTAACTCTACCGTTAACTCTACCGTTAACTCTACCGTTAACTCTACCGTTAACTCTACCGTTAACTCTACCGTTAACTCTACCGTTAACTCTACCGTTAACTCTACCGTTAACTCTACCGTTAACTCTACCGTTAACTCTACCGTTAACTCTACCGTTAACTCTACCGTTAACTCTACCGTTAACTCTACCGTTAACTCTACCGTTAACTCTACCGTTAACTCTACCGTTAACTCTACCGTTAACTCTACCGTTAACTCTACCGTTAACTCTACCGTTAACTCTACCGTTAACTCTACCGTTAACTCTACCGTTAACTCTACCGTTAACTCTACCGTTAACTCTACCGTTAACTCTACCGTTAACTCTACCGTTAACTCTACCGTTAACTCTACCGTTAACTCTACCGTTAACTCTACCGTTAACTCTACCGTTAACTCTACCGTTAACTCTACCGTTAACTCTACCGTTAACTCTACCGTTAACTCTACCGTTAACTCTACCGTTAACTCTACCGTTAACTCTACCGTTAACTCTACCGTTAACTCTACCGTTAACTCTACCGTTAACTCTACCGTTAACTCTACCGTTAACTCTACCGTTAACTCTACCGTTAACTCTACCGTTAACTCTACCGTTAACTCTACCGTTAACTCTACCGTTAACTCTACCGTTAACTCTACCGTTAACTCTACCGTTAACTCTACCGTTAACTCTACCGTTAACTCTACCGTTAACTCTACCGTTAACTCTACCGTTAACTCTACCGTTAACTCTACCGTTAACTCTACCGTTAACTCTACCGTTAACTCTACCGTTAACTCTACCGTTAACTCTACCGTTAACTCTACCGTTAACTCTACCGTTAACTCTACCGTTAACTCTACCGTTAACTCTACCGTTAACTCTACCGTTAACTCTACCGTTAACTCTACCGTTAACTCTACCGTTAACTCTACCGTTAACTCTACCGTTAACTCTACCGTTAACTCTACCGTTAACTCTACCGTTAACTCTACCGTTAACTCTACCGTTAACTCTACCGTTAACTCTACCGTTAACTCTACCGTTAACTCTACCGTTAACTCTACCGTTAACTCTACCGTTAACTCTACCGTTAACTCTACCGTTAACTCTACCGTTAACTCTACCGTTAACTCTACCGTTAACTCTACCGTTAACTCTACCGTTAACTCTACCGTTAACTCTACCGTTAACTCTACCGTTAACTCTACCGTTAACTCTACCGTTAACTCTACCGTTAACTCTACCGTTAACTCTACCGTTAACTCTACCGTTAACTCTACCGTTAACTCTACCGTTAACTCTACCGTTAACTCTACCGTTAACTCTACCGTTAACTCTACCGTTAACTCTACCGTTAACTCTACCGTTAACTCTACCGTTAACTCTACCGTTAACTCTACCGTTAACTCTACCGTTAACTCTACCGTTAACTCTACCGTTAACTCTACCGTTAACTCTACCGTTAACTCTACCGTTAACTCTACCGTTAACTCTACCGTTAACTCTACCGTTAACTCTACCGTTAACTCTACCGTTAACTCTACCGTTAACTCTACCGTTAACTCTACCGTTAACTCTACCGTTAACTCTACCGTTAACTCTACCGTTAACTCTACCGTTAACTCTACCGTTAACTCTACCGTTAACTCTACCGTTAACTCTACCGTTAACTCTACCGTTAACTCTACCGTTAACTCTACCGTTAACTCTACCGTTAACTCTACCGTTAACTCTACCGTTAACTCTACCGTTAACTCTACCGTTAACTCTACCGTTAACTCTACCGTTAACTCTACCGTTAACTCTACCGTTAACTCTACCGTTAACTCTACCGTTAACTCTACCGTTAACTCTACCGTTAACTCTACCGTTAACTCTACCGTTAACTCTACCGTTAACTCTACCGTTAACTCTACCGTTAACTCTACCGTTAACTCTACCGTTAACTCTACCGTTAACTCTACCGTTAACTCTACCGTTAACTCTACCGTTAACTCTACCGTTAACTCTACCGTTAACTCTACCGTTAACTCTACCGTTAACTCTACCGTTAACTCTACCGTTAACTCTACCGTTAACTCTACCGTTAACTCTACCGTTAACTCTACCGTTAACTCTACCGTTAACTCTACCGTTAACTCTACCGTTAACTCTACCGTTAACTCTACCGTTAACTCTACCGTTAACTCTACCGTTAACTCTACCGTTAACTCTACCGTTAACTCTACCGTTAACTCTACCGTTAACTCTACCGTTAACTCTACCGTTAACTCTACCGTTAACTCTACCGTTAACTCTACCGTTAACTCTACCGTTAACTCTACCGTTAACTCTACCGTTAACTCTACCGTTAACTCTACCGTTAACTCTACCGTTAACTCTACCGTTAACTCTACCGTTAACTCTACCGTTAACTCTACCGTTAACTCTACCGTTAACTCTACCGTTAACTCTACCGTTAACTCTACCGTTAACTCTACCGTTAACTCTACCGTTAACTCTACCGTTAACTCTACCGTTAACTCTACCGTTAACTCTACCGTTAACTCTACCGTTAACTCTACCGTTAACTCTACCGTTAACTCTACCGTTAACTCTACCGTTAACTCTACCGTTAACTCTACCGTTAACTCTACCGTTAACTCTACCGTTAACTCTACCGTTAACTCTACCGTTAACTCTACCGTTAACTCTACCGTTAACTCTACCGTTAACTCTACCGTTAACTCTACCGTTAACTCTACCGTTAACTCTACCGTTAACTCTACCGTTAACTCTACCGTTAACTCTACCGTTAACTCTACCGTTAACTCTACCGTTAACTCTACCGTTAACTCTACCGTTAACTCTACCGTTAACTCTACCGTTAACTCTACCGTTAACTCTACCGTTAACTCTACCGTTAACTCTACCGTTAACTCTACCGTTAACTCTACCGTTAACTCTACCGTTAACTCTACCGTTAACTCTACCGTTAACTCTACCGTTAACTCTACCGTTAACTCTACCGTTAACTCTACCGTTAACTCTACCGTTAACTCTACCGTTAACTCTACCGTTAACTCTACCGTTAACTCTACCGTTAACTCTACCGTTAACTCTACCGTTAACTCTACCGTTAACTCTACCGTTAACTCTACCGTTAACTCTACCGTTAACTCTACCGTTAACTCTACCGTTAACTCTACCGTTAACTCTACCGTTAACTCTACCGTTAACTCTACCGTTAACTCTACCGTTAACTCTACCGTTAACTCTACCGTTAACTCTACCGTTAACTCTACCGTTAACTCTACCGTTAACTCTACCGTTAACTCTACCGTTAACTCTACCGTTAACTCTACCGTTAACTCTACCGTTAACTCTACCGTTAACTCTACCGTTAACTCTACCGTTAACTCTACCGTTAACTCTACCGTTAACTCTACCGTTAACTCTACCGTTAACTCTACCGTTAACTCTACCGTTAACTCTACCGTTAACTCTACCGTTAACTCTACCGTTAACTCTACCGTTAACTCTACCGTTAACTCTACCGTTAACTCTACCGTTAACTCTACCGTTAACTCTACCGTTAACTCTACCGTTAACTCTACCGTTAACTCTACCGTTAACTCTACCGTTAACTCTACCGTTAACTCTACCGTTAACTCTACCGTTAACTCTACCGTTAACTCTACCGTTAACTCTACCGTTAACTCTACCGTTAACTCTACCGTTAACTCTACCGTTAACTCTACCGTTAACTCTACCGTTAACTCTACCGTTAACTCTACCGTTAACTCTACCGTTAACTCTACCGTTAACTCTACCGTTAACTCTACCGTTAACTCTACCGTTAACTCTACCGTTAACTCTACCGTTAACTCTACCGTTAACTCTACCGTTAACTCTACCGTTAACTCTACCGTTAACTCTACCGTTAACTCTACCGTTAACTCTACCGTTAACTCTACCGTTAACTCTACCGTTAACTCTACCGTTAACTCTACCGTTAACTCTACCGTTAACTCTACCGTTAACTCTACCGTTAACTCTACCGTTAACTCTACCGTTAACTCTACCGTTAACTCTACCGTTAACTCTACCGTTAACTCTACCGTTAACTCTACCGTTAACTCTACCGTTAACTCTACCGTTAACTCTACCGTTAACTCTACCGTTAACTCTACCGTTAACTCTACCGTTAACTCTACCGTTAACTCTACCGTTAACTCTACCGTTAACTCTACCGTTAACTCTACCGTTAACTCTACCGTTAACTCTACCGTTAACTCTACCGTTAACTCTACCGTTAACTCTACCGTTAACTCTACCGTTAACTCTACCGTTAACTCTACCGTTAACTCTACCGTTAACTCTACCGTTAACTCTACCGTTAACTCTACCGTTAACTCTACCGTTAACTCTACCGTTAACTCTACCGTTAACTCTACCGTTAACTCTACCGTTAACTCTACCGTTAACTCTACCGTTAACTCTACCGTTAACTCTACCGTTAACTCTACCGTTAACTCTACCGTTAACTCTACCGTTAACTCTACCGTTAACTCTACCGTTAACTCTACCGTTAACTCTACCGTTAACTCTACCGTTAACTCTACCGTTAACTCTACCGTTAACTCTACCGTTAACTCTACCGTTAACTCTACCGTTAACTCTACCGTTAACTCTACCGTTAACTCTACCGTTAACTCTACCGTTAACTCTACCGTTAACTCTACCGTTAACTCTACCGTTAACTCTACCGTTAACTCTACCGTTAACTCTACCGTTAACTCTACCGTTAACTCTACCGTTAACTCTACCGTTAACTCTACCGTTAACTCTACCGTTAACTCTACCGTTAACTCTACCGTTAACTCTACCGTTAACTCTACCGTTAACTCTACCGTTAACTCTACCGTTAACTCTACCGTTAACTCTACCGTTAACTCTACCGTTAACTCTACCGTTAACTCTACCGTTAACTCTACCGTTAACTCTACCGTTAACTCTACCGTTAACTCTACCGTTAACTCTACCGTTAACTCTACCGTTAACTCTACCGTTAACTCTACCGTTAACTCTACCGTTAACTCTACCGTTAACTCTACCGTTAACTCTACCGTTAACTCTACCGTTAACTCTACCGTTAACTCTACCGTTAACTCTACCGTTAACTCTACCGTTAACTCTACCGTTAACTCTACCGTTAACTCTACCGTTAACTCTACCGTTAACTCTACCGTTAACTCTACCGTTAACTCTACCGTTAACTCTACCGTTAACTCTACCGTTAACTCTACCGTTAACTCTACCGTTAACTCTACCGTTAACTCTACCGTTAACTCTACCGTTAACTCTACCGTTAACTCTACCGTTAACTCTACCGTTAACTCTACCGTTAACTCTACCGTTAACTCTACCGTTAACTCTACCGTTAACTCTACCGTTAACTCTACCGTTAACTCTACCGTTAACTCTACCGTTAACTCTACCGTTAACTCTACCGTTAACTCTACCGTTAACTCTACCGTTAACTCTACCGTTAACTCTACCGTTAACTCTACCGTTAACTCTACCGTTAACTCTACCGTTAACTCTACCGTTAACTCTTAACTCTACCGTTAACTCTACCGTTAACTCTACCGTTAACTCTACCGTTAACTCTACCGTTAACTCTACCGTTAACTCTACCGTTAACTCTACCGTTAACTCTACCGTTAACTCTACCGTTAACTCTACCGTTAACTCTACCGTTAACTCTACCGTTAACTCTACCGTTAACTCTACCGTTAACTCTACCGTTAACTCTACCGTTAACTCTACCGTTAACTCTACCGTTAACTCTACCGTTAACTCTACCGTTAACTCTACCGTTAACTCTACCGTTAACTCTACCGTTAACTCTACCGTTAACTCTACCGTTAACTCTACCGTTAACTCTACCGTTAACTCTACCGTTAACTCTACCGTTAACTCTACCGTTAACTCTACCGTTAACTCTACCGTTAACTCTACCGTTAACTCTACCGTTAACTCTACCGTTAACTCTACCGTTAACTCTACCGTTAACTCTACCGTTAACTCTACCGTTAACTCTACCGTTAACTCTACCGTTAACTCTACCGTTAACTCTACCGTTAACTCTACCGTTAACTCTACCGTTAACTCTACCGTTAACTCTACCGTTAACTCTACCGTTAACTCTACCGTTAACTCTACCGTTAACTCTACCGTTAACTCTACCGTTAACTCTACCGTTAACTCTACCGTTAACTCTACCGTTAACTCTACCGTTAACTCTACCGTTAACTCTACCGTTAACTCTACCGTTAACTCTACCGTTAACTCTACCGTTAACTCTACCGTTAACTCTACCGTTAACTCTACCGTTAACTCTACCGTTAACTCTACCGTTAACTCTACCGTTAACTCTACCGTTAACTCTACCGTTAACTCTACCGTTAACTCTACCGTTAACTCTACCGTTAACTCTACCGTTAACTCTACCGTTAACTCTACCGTTAACTCTACCGTTAACTCTACCGTTAACTCTACCGTTAACTCTACCGTTAACTCTACCGTTAACTCTACCGTTAACTCTACCGTTAACTCTACCGTTAACTCTACCGTTAACTCTACCGTTAACTCTACCGTTAACTCTACCGTTAACTCTACCGTTAACTCTACCGTTAACTCTACCGTTAACTCTACCGTTAACTCTACCGTTAACTCTACCGTTAACTCTACCGTTAACTCTACCGTTAACTCTACCGTTAACTCTACCGTTAACTCTACCGTTAACTCTACCGTTAACTCTACCGTTAACTCTACCGTTAACTCTACCGTTAACTCTACCGTTAACTCTACCGTTAACTCTACCGTTAACTCTACCGTTAACTCTACCGTTAACTCTACCGTTAACTCTACCGTTAACTCTACCGTTAACTCTACCGTTAACTCTACCGTTAACTCTACCGTTAACTCTACCGTTAACTCTACCGTTAACTCTACCGTTAACTCTACCGTTAACTCTACCGTTAACTCTACCGTTAACTCTACCGTTAACTCTACCGTTAACTCTACCGTTAACTCTACCGTTAACTCTACCGTTAACTCTACCGTTAACTCTACCGTTAACTCTACCGTTAACTCTACCGTTAACTCTACCGTTAACTCTACCGTTAACTCTACCGTTAACTCTACCGTTAACTCTACCGTTAACTCTACCGTTAACTCTACCGTTAACTCTACCGTTAACTCTACCGTTAACTCTACCGTTAACTCTACCGTTAACTCTACCGTTAACTCTACCGTTAACTCTACCGTTAACTCTACCGTTAACTCTACCGTTAACTCTACCGTTAACTCTACCGTTAACTCTACCGTTAACTCTACCGTTAACTCTACCGTTAACTCTACCGTTAACTCTACCGTTAACTCTACCGTTAACTCTACCGTTAACTCTACCGTTAACTCTACCGTTAACTCTACCGTTAACTCTACCGTTAACTCTACCGTTAACTCTACCGTTAACTCTACCGTTAACTCTACCGTTAACTCTACCGTTAACTCTACCGTTAACTCTACCGTTAACTCTACCGTTAACTCTACCGTTAACTCTACCGTTAACTCTACCGTTAACTCTACCGTTAACTCTACCGTTAACTCTACCGTTAACTCTACCGTTAACTCTACCGTTAACTCTACCGTTAACTCTACCGTTAACTCTACCGTTAACTCTACCGTTAACTCTACCGTTAACTCTACCGTTAACTCTACCGTTAACTCTACCGTTAACTCTACCGTTAACTCTACCGTTAACTCTACCGTTAACTCTACCGTTAACTCTACCGTTAACTCTACCGTTAACTCTACCGTTAACTCTACCGTTAACTCTACCGTTAACTCTACCGTTAACTCTACCGTTAACTCTACCGTTAACTCTACCGTTAACTCTACCGTTAACTCTACCGTTAACTCTACCGTTAACTCTACCGTTAACTCTACCGTTAACTCTACCGTTAACTCTACCGTTAACTCTACCGTTAACTCTACCGTTAACTCTACCGTTAACTCTACCGTTAACTCTACCGTTAACTCTACCGTTAACTCTACCGTTAACTCTACCGTTAACTCTACCGTTAACTCTACCGTTAACTCTACCGTTAACTCTACCGTTAACTCTACCGTTAACTCTACCGTTAACTCTACCGTTAACTCTACCGTTAACTCTACCGTTAACTCTACCGTTAACTCTACCGTTAACTCTACCGTTAACTCTACCGTTAACTCTACCGTTAACTCTACCGTTAACTCTACCGTTAACTCTACCGTTAACTCTACCGTTAACTCTACCGTTAACTCTACCGTTAACTCTACCGTTAACTCTACCGTTAACTCTACCGTTAACTCTACCGTTAACTCTACCGTTAACTCTACCGTTAACTCTACCGTTAACTCTACCGTTAACTCTACCGTTAACTCTACCGTTAACTCTACCGTTAACTCTACCGTTAACTCTACCGTTAACTCTACCGTTAACTCTACCGTTAACTCTACCGTTAACTCTACCGTTAACTCTACCGTTAACTCTACCGTTAACTCTACCGTTAACTCTACCGTTAACTCTACCGTTAACTCTACCGTTAACTCTACCGTTAACTCTACCGTTAACTCTACCGTTAACTCTACCGTTAACTCTACCGTTAACTCTACCGTTAACTCTACCGTTAACTCTACCGTTAACTCTACCGTTAACTCTACCGTTAACTCTACCGTTAACTCTACCGTTAACTCTACCGTTAACTCTACCGTTAACTCTACCGTTAACTCTACCGTTAACTCTACCGTTAACTCTACCGTTAACTCTACCGTTAACTCTACCGTTAACTCTACCGTTAACTCTACCGTTAACTCTACCGTTAACTCTACCGTTAACTCTACCGTTAACTCTACCGTTAACTCTACCGTTAACTCTACCGTTAACTCTACCGTTAACTCTACCGTTAACTCTACCGTTAACTCTACCGTTAACTCTACCGTTAACTCTACCGTTAACTCTACCGTTAACTCTACCGTTAACTCTACCGTTAACTCTACCGTTAACTCTACCGTTAACTCTACCGTTAACTCTACCGTTAACTCTACCGTTAACTCTACCGTTAACTCTACCGTTAACTCTACCGTTAACTCTACCGTTAACTCTACCGTTAACTCTACCGTTAACTCTACCGTTAACTCTACCGTTAACTCTACCGTTAACTCTACCGTTAACTCTACCGTTAACTCTACCGTTAACTCTACCGTTAACTCTACCGTTAACTCTACCGTTAACTCTACCGTTAACTCTACCGTTAACTCTACCGTTAACTCTACCGTTAACTCTACCGTTAACTCTACCGTTAACTCTACCGTTAACTCTACCGTTAACTCTACCGTTAACTCTACCGTTAACTCTACCGTTAACTCTACCGTTAACTCTACCGTTAACTCTACCGTTAACTCTACCGTTAACTCTACCGTTAACTCTACCGTTAACTCTACCGTTAACTCTACCGTTAACTCTACCGTTAACTCTACCGTTAACTCTACCGTTAACTCTACCGTTAACTCTACCGTTAACTCTACCGTTAACTCTACCGTTAACTCTACCGTTAACTCTACCGTTAACTCTACCGTTAACTCTACCGTTAACTCTACCGTTAACTCTACCGTTAACTCTACCGTTAACTCTACCGTTAACTCTACCGTTAACTCTACCGTTAACTCTACCGTTAACTCTACCGTTAACTCTACCGTTAACTCTACCGTTAACTCTACCGTTAACTCTACCGTTAACTCTACCGTTAACTCTACCGTTAACTCTACCGTTAACTCTACCGTTAACTCTACCGTTAACTCTACCGTTAACTCTACCGTTAACTCTACCGTTAACTCTACCGTTAACTCTACCGTTAACTCTACCGTTAACTCTACCGTTAACTCTACCGTTAACTCTACCGTTAACTCTACCGTTAACTCTACCGTTAACTCTACCGTTAACTCTACCGTTAACTCTACCGTTAACTCTACCGTTAACTCTACCGTTAACTCTACCGTTAACTCTACCGTTAACTCTACCGTTAACTCTACCGTTAACTCTACCGTTAACTCTACCGTTAACTCTACCGTTAACTCTACCGTTAACTCTACCGTTAACTCTACCGTTAACTCTACCGTTAACTCTACCGTTAACTCTACCGTTAACTCTACCGTTAACTCTACCGTTAACTCTACCGTTAACTCTACCGTTAACTCTACCGTTAACTCTACCGTTAACTCTACCGTTAACTCTACCGTTAACTCTACCGTTAACTCTACCGTTAACTCTACCGTTAACTCTACCGTTAACTCTACCGTTAACTCTACCGTTAACTCTACCGTTAACTCTACCGTTAACTCTACCGTTAACTCTACCGTTAACTCTACCGTTAACTCTACCGTTAACTCTACCGTTAACTCTACCGTTAACTCTACCGTTAACTCTACCGTTAACTCTACCGTTAACTCTACCGTTAACTCTACCGTTAACTCTACCGTTAACTCTACCGTTAACTCTACCGTTAACTCTACCGTTAACTCTACCGTTAACTCTACCGTTAACTCTACCGTTAACTCTACCGTTAACTCTACCGTTAACTCTACCGTTAACTCTACCGTTAACTCTACCGTTAACTCTACCGTTAACTCTACCGTTAACTCTACCGTTAACTCTACCGTTAACTCTACCGTTAACTCTACCGTTAACTCTACCGTTAACTCTACCGTTAACTCTACCGTTAACTCTACCGTTAACTCTACCGTTAACTCTACCGTTAACTCTACCGTTAACTCTACCGTTAACTCTACCGTTAACTCTTAACTCTACCGTTAACTCTACCGTTAACTCTACCGTTAACTCTACCGTTAACTCTACCGTTAACTCTACCGTTAACTCTACCGTTAACTCTACCGTTAACTCTACCGTTAACTCTACCGTTAACTCTACCGTTAACTCTACCGTTAACTCTACCGTTAACTCTACCGTTAACTCTACCGTTAACTCTACCGTTAACTCTACCGTTAACTCTACCGTTAACTCTACCGTTAACTCTACCGTTAACTCTACCGTTAACTCTACCGTTAACTCTACCGTTAACTCTACCGTTAACTCTACCGTTAACTCTACCGTTAACTCTACCGTTAACTCTACCGTTAACTCTACCGTTAACTCTACCGTTAACTCTACCGTTAACTCTACCGTTAACTCTACCGTTAACTCTACCGTTAACTCTACCGTTAACTCTACCGTTAACTCTACCGTTAACTCTACCGTTAACTCTACCGTTAACTCTACCGTTAACTCTACCGTTAACTCTACCGTTAACTCTACCGTTAACTCTACCGTTAACTCTACCGTTAACTCTACCGTTAACTCTACCGTTAACTCTACCGTTAACTCTACCGTTAACTCTACCGTTAACTCTACCGTTAACTCTACCGTTAACTCTACCGTTAACTCTACCGTTAACTCTACCGTTAACTCTACCGTTAACTCTACCGTTAACTCTACCGTTAACTCTACCGTTAACTCTACCGTTAACTCTACCGTTAACTCTACCGTTAACTCTACCGTTAACTCTACCGTTAACTCTACCGTTAACTCTACCGTTAACTCTACCGTTAACTCTACCGTTAACTCTACCGTTAACTCTACCGTTAACTCTACCGTTAACTCTACCGTTAACTCTACCGTTAACTCTACCGTTAACTCTACCGTTAACTCTACCGTTAACTCTACCGTTAACTCTACCGTTAACTCTACCGTTAACTCTACCGTTAACTCTACCGTTAACTCTACCGTTAACTCTACCGTTAACTCTACCGTTAACTCTACCGTTAACTCTACCGTTAACTCTACCGTTAACTCTACCGTTAACTCTACCGTTAACTCTACCGTTAACTCTACCGTTAACTCTACCGTTAACTCTACCGTTAACTCTACCGTTAACTCTACCGTTAACTCTACCGTTAACTCTACCGTTAACTCTACCGTTAACTCTACCGTTAACTCTACCGTTAACTCTACCGTTAACTCTACCGTTAACTCTACCGTTAACTCTACCGTTAACTCTACCGTTAACTCTACCGTTAACTCTACCGTTAACTCTACCGTTAACTCTACCGTTAACTCTACCGTTAACTCTACCGTTAACTCTACCGTTAACTCTACCGTTAACTCTACCGTTAACTCTACCGTTAACTCTACCGTTAACTCTACCGTTAACTCTACCGTTAACTCTACCGTTAACTCTACCGTTAACTCTACCGTTAACTCTACCGTTAACTCTACCGTTAACTCTACCGTTAACTCTACCGTTAACTCTACCGTTAACTCTACCGTTAACTCTACCGTTAACTCTACCGTTAACTCTACCGTTAACTCTACCGTTAACTCTACCGTTAACTCTACCGTTAACTCTACCGTTAACTCTACCGTTAACTCTACCGTTAACTCTACCGTTAACTCTACCGTTAACTCTACCGTTAACTCTACCGTTAACTCTACCGTTAACTCTACCGTTAACTCTACCGTTAACTCTACCGTTAACTCTACCGTTAACTCTACCGTTAACTCTACCGTTAACTCTACCGTTAACTCTACCGTTAACTCTACCGTTAACTCTACCGTTAACTCTACCGTTAACTCTACCGTTAACTCTACCGTTAACTCTACCGTTAACTCTACCGTTAACTCTACCGTTAACTCTACCGTTAACTCTACCGTTAACTCTACCGTTAACTCTACCGTTAACTCTACCGTTAACTCTACCGTTAACTCTACCGTTAACTCTACCGTTAACTCTACCGTTAACTCTACCGTTAACTCTACCGTTAACTCTACCGTTAACTCTACCGTTAACTCTACCGTTAACTCTACCGTTAACTCTACCGTTAACTCTACCGTTAACTCTACCGTTAACTCTACCGTTAACTCTACCGTTAACTCTACCGTTAACTCTACCGTTAACTCTACCGTTAACTCTACCGTTAACTCTACCGTTAACTCTACCGTTAACTCTACCGTTAACTCTACCGTTAACTCTACCGTTAACTCTACCGTTAACTCTACCGTTAACTCTACCGTTAACTCTACCGTTAACTCTACCGTTAACTCTACCGTTAACTCTACCGTTAACTCTACCGTTAACTCTACCGTTAACTCTACCGTTAACTCTACCGTTAACTCTACCGTTAACTCTACCGTTAACTACCGTTAACCGTTAACTCTACCGTTAACTCTACCGTTAACTCTACCGTTAACTCTACCGTTAACTCTACCGTTAACTCTACCGTTAACTCTACCGTTAACTCTACCGTTAACTCTACCGTTAACTCTACCGTTAACTCTACCGTTAACTCTACCGTTAACTCTACCGTTAACTCTACCGTTAACTCTACCGTTAACTCTACCGTTAACTCTACCGTTAACTCTACCGTTAACTCTACCGTTAACTCTACCGTTAACTCTACCGTTAACTCTACCGTTAACTCTACCGTTAACTCTACCGTTAACTCTACCGTTAACTCTACCGTTAACTCTACCGTTAACTCTACCGTTAACTCTACCGTTAACTCTACCGTTAACTCTACCGTTAACTCTACCGTTAACTCTACCGTTAACTCTACCGTTAACTCTACCGTTAACTCTACCGTTAACTCTACCGTTAACTCTACCGTTAACTCTACCGTTAACTCTACCGTTAACTCTACCGTTAACTCTACCGTTAACTCTACCGTTAACTCTACCGTTAACTCTACCGTTAACTCTACCGTTAACTCTACCGTTAACTCTACCGTTAACTCTACCGTTAACTCTACCGTTAACTCTACCGTTAACTCTACCGTTAACTCTACCGTTAACTCTACCGTTAACTCTACCGTTAACTCTACCGTTAACTCTACCGTTAACTCTACCGTTAACTCTACCGTTAACTCTACCGTTAACTCTACCGTTAACTCTACCGTTAACTCTACCGTTAACTCTACCGTTAACTCTACCGTTAACTCTACCGTTAACTCTACCGTTAACTCTACCGTTAACTCTACCGTTAACTCTACCGTTAACTCTACCGTTAACTCTACCGTTAACTCTACCGTTAACTCTACCGTTAACTCTACCGTTAACTCTACCGTTAACTCTACCGTTAACTCTACCGTTAACTCTACCGTTAACTCTACCGTTAACTCTACCGTTAACTCTACCGTTAACTCTACCGTTAACTCTACCGTTAACTCTACCGTTAACTCTACCGTTAACTCTACCGTTAACTCTACCGTTAACTCTACCGTTAACTCTACCGTTAACTCTACCGTTAACTCTACCGTTAACTCTACCGTTAACTCTACCGTTAACTCTACCGTTAACTCTACCGTTAACTCTACCGTTAACTCTACCGTTAACTCTACCGTTAACTCTACCGTTAACTCTACCGTTAACTCTACCGTTAACTCTACCGTTAACTCTACCGTTAACTCTACCGTTAACTCTACCGTTAACTCTACCGTTAACTCTACCGTTAACTCTACCGTTAACTCTACCGTTAACTCTACCGTTAACTCTACCGTTAACTCTACCGTTAACTCTACCGTTAACTCTACCGTTAACTCTACCGTTAACTCTACCGTTAACTCTACCGTTAACTCTACCGTTAACTCTACCGTTAACTCTACCGTTAACTCTACCGTTAACTCTACCGTTAACTCTACCGTTAACTCTACCGTTAACTCTACCGTTAACTCTACCGTTAACTCTACCGTTAACTCTACCGTTAACTCTACCGTTAACTCTACCGTTAACTCTACCGTTAACTCTACCGTTAACTCTACCGTTAACTCTACCGTTAACTCTACCGTTAACTCTACCGTTAACTCTACCGTTAACTCTACCGTTAACTCTACCGTTAACTCTACCGTTAACTCTACCGTTAACTCTACCGTTAACTCTACCGTTAACTCTACCGTTAACTCTACCGTTAACTCTACCGTTAACTCTACCGTTAACTCTACCGTTAACTCTACCGTTAACTCTACCGTTAACTCTACCGTTAACTCTACCGTTAACTCTACCGTTAACTCTACCGTTAACTCTACCGTTAACTCTACCGTTAACTCTACCGTTAACTCTACCGTTAACTCTACCGTTAACTCTACCGTTAACTCTACCGTTAACTCTACCGTTAACTCTACCGTTAACTCTACCGTTAACTCTACCGTTAACTCTACCGTTAACTCTACCGTTAACTCTACCGTTAACTCTACCGTTAACTCTACCGTTAACTCTACCGTTAACTCTACCGTTAACTCTACCGTTAACTCTACCGTTAACTCTACCGTTAACTCTACCGTTAACTCTACCGTTAACTCTACCGTTAACTCTACCGTTAACTCTACCGTTAACTCTACCGTTAACTCTACCGTTAACTCTACCGTTAACTCTACCGTTAACTCTACCGTTAACTCTACCGTTAACTCTACCGTTAACTCTACCGTTAACTCTACCGTTAACTCTACCGTTAACTCTACCGTTAACTCTACCGTTAACTCTACCGTTAACTCTACCGTTAACTCTACCGTTAACTCTACCGTTAACTCTACCGTTAACTCTACCGTTAACTCTACCGTTAACTCTACCGTTAACTCTACCGTTAACTCTACCGTTAACTCTACCGTTAACTCTACCGTTAACTCTACCGTTAACTCTACCGTTAACTCTACCGTTAACTCTACCGTTAACTCTACCGTTAACTCTACCGTTAACTCTACCGTTAACTCTACCGTTAACTCTACCGTTAACTCTACCGTTAACTCTACCGTTAACTCTACCGTTAACTCTACCGTTAACTCTACCGTTAACTCTACCGTTAACTCTACCGTTAACTCTACCGTTAACTCTACCGTTAACTCTACCGTTAACTCTACCGTTAACTCTACCGTTAACTCTACCGTTAACTCTACCGTTAACTCTACCGTTAACTCTACCGTTAACTCTACCGTTAACTCTACCGTTAACTCTACCGTTAACTCTACCGTTAACTCTACCGTTAACTCTACCGTTAACTCTACCGTTAACTCTACCGTTAACTCTACCGTTAACTCTACCGTTAACTCTACCGTTAACTCTACCGTTAACTCTACCGTTAACTCTACCGTTAACTCTACCGTTAACTCTACCGTTAACTCTACCGTTAACTCTACCGTTAACTCTACCGTTAACTCTACCGTTAACTCTACCGTTAACTCTACCGTTAACTCTACCGTTAACTCTACCGTTAACTCTACCGTTAACTCTACCGTTAACTCTACCGTTAACTCTACCGTTAACTCTACCGTTAACTCTACCGTTAACTCTACCGTTAACTCTACCGTTAACTCTACCGTTAACTCTACCGTTAACTCTACCGTTAACTCTACCGTTAACTCTACCGTTAACTCTACCGTTAACTCTACCGTTAACTCTACCGTTAACTCTACCGTTAACTCTACCGTTAACTCTACCGTTAACTCTACCGTTAACTCTACCGTTAACTCTACCGTTAACTCTACCGTTAACTCTACCGTTAACTCTACCGTTAACTCTACCGTTAACTCTACCGTTAACTCTACCGTTAACTCTACCGTTAACTCTACCGTTAACTCTACCGTTAACTCTACCGTTAACTCTACCGTTAACTCTACCGTTAACTCTACCGTTAACTCTACCGTTAACTCTACCGTTAACTCTACCGTTAACTCTACCGTTAACTCTACCGTTAACTCTACCGTTAACTCTACCGTTAACTCTACCGTTAACTCTACCGTTAACTCTACCGTTAACTCTACCGTTAACTCTACCGTTAACTCTACCGTTAACTCTACCGTTAACTCTACCGTTAACTCTACCGTTAACTCTACCGTTAACTCTACCGTTAACTCTACCGTTAACTCTACCGTTAACTCTACCGTTAACTCTACCGTTAACTCTACCGTTAACTCTACCGTTAACTCTACCGTTAACTCTACCGTTAACTCTACCGTTAACTCTACCGTTAACTCTACCGTTAACTCTACCGTTAACTCTACCGTTAACTCTACCGTTAACTCTACCGTTAACTCTACCGTTAACTCTACCGTTAACTCTACCGTTAACTCTACCGTTAACTCTACCGTTAACTCTACCGTTAACTCTACCGTTAACTCTACCGTTAACTCTACCGTTAACTCTACCGTTAACTCTACCGTTAACTCTACCGTTAACTCTACCGTTAACTCTACCGTTAACTCTACCGTTAACTCTACCGTTAACTCTACCGTTAACTCTACCGTTAACTCTACCGTTAACTCTACCGTTAACTCTACCGTTAACTCTACCGTTAACTCTACCGTTAACTCTACCGTTAACTCTACCGTTAACTCTACCGTTAACTCTACCGTTAACTCTACCGTTAACTCTACCGTTAACTCTACCGTTAACTCTACCGTTAACTCTACCGTTAACTCTACCGTTAACTCTACCGTTAACTCTACCGTTAACTCTACCGTTAACTCTACCGTTAACTCTACCGTTAACTCTACCGTTAACTCTACCGTTAACTCTACCGTTAACTCTACCGTTAACTCTACCGTTAACTCTACCGTTAACTCTACCGTTAACTCTACCGTTAACTCTACCGTTAACTCTACCGTTAACTCTACCGTTAACTCTACCGTTAACTCTACCGTTAACTCTACCGTTAACTCTACCGTTAACTCTACCGTTAACTCTACCGTTAACTCTACCGTTAACTCTACCGTTAACTCTACCGTTAACTCTACCGTTAACTCTACCGTTAACTCTACCGTTAACTCTACCGTTAACTCTACCGTTAACTCTACCGTTAACTCTACCGTTAACTCTACCGTTAACTCTACCGTTAACTCTACCGTTAACTCTACCGTTAACTCTACCGTTAACTCTACCGTTAACTCTACCGTTAACTCTACCGTTAACTCTACCGTTAACTCTACCGTTAACTCTACCGTTAACTCTACCGTTAACTCTACCGTTAACTCTACCGTTAACTCTACCGTTAACTCTACCGTTAACTCTACCGTTAACTCTACCGTTAACTCTACCGTTAACTCTACCGTTAACTCTACCGTTAACTCTACCGTTAACTCTACCGTTAACTCTACCGTTAACTCTACCGTTAACTCTACCGTTAACTCTACCGTTAACTCTACCGTTAACTCTACCGTTAACTCTACCGTTAACTCTACCGTTAACTCTACCGTTAACTCTACCGTTAACTCTACCGTTAACTCTACCGTTAACTCTACCGTTAACTCTACCGTTAACTCTACCGTTAACTCTACCGTTAACTCTACCGTTAACTCTACCGTTAACTCTACCGTTAACTCTACCGTTAACTCTACCGTTAACTCTACCGTTAACTCTACCGTTAACTCTACCGTTAACTCTACCGTTAACTCTACCGTTAACTCTACCGTTAACTCTACCGTTAACTCTACCGTTAACTCTACCGTTAACTCTACCGTTAACTCTACCGTTAACTCTACCGTTAACTCTACCGTTAACTCTACCGTTAACTCTACCGTTAACTCTACCGTTAACTCTTAACTCTACCGTTAACTCTACCGTTAACTCTACCGTTAACTCTACCGTTAACTCTACCGTTAACTCTACCGTTAACTCTACCGTTAACTCTACCGTTAACTCTACCGTTAACTCTACCGTTAACTCTACCGTTAACTCTACCGTTAACTCTACCGTTAACTCTACCGTTAACTCTACCGTTAACTCTACCGTTAACTCTACCGTTAACTCTACCGTTAACTCTACCGTTAACTCTACCGTTAACTCTACCGTTAACTCTACCGTTAACTCTACCGTTAACTCTACCGTTAACTCTACCGTTAACTCTACCGTTAACTCTACCGTTAACTCTACCGTTAACTCTACCGTTAACTCTACCGTTAACTCTACCGTTAACTCTACCGTTAACTCTACCGTTAACTCTACCGTTAACTCTACCGTTAACTCTACCGTTAACTCTACCGTTAACTCTACCGTTAACTCTACCGTTAACTCTACCGTTAACTCTACCGTTAACTCTACCGTTAACTCTACCGTTAACTCTACCGTTAACTCTACCGTTAACTCTACCGTTAACTCTACCGTTAACTCTACCGTTAACTCTACCGTTAACTCTACCGTTAACTCTACCGTTAACTCTACCGTTAACTCTACCGTTAACTCTACCGTTAACTCTACCCGTTAACTCTACCGTTAACTCTACCGTTAACTCTACCGTTAACTCTACCGTTAACTCTACCGTTAACTCTACCGTTAACTCTACCGTTAACTCTACCGTTAACTCTACCGTTAACTCTACCGTTAACTCTACCGTTAACTCTACCGTTAACTCTACCGTTAACTCTACCGTTAACTCTACCGTTAACTCTACCGTTAACTCTACCGTTAACTCTACCGTTAACTCTACCGTTAACTCTACCGTTAACTCTACCGTTAACTCTACCGTTAACTCTACCGTTAACTCTACCGTTAACTCTACCGTTAACTCTACCGTTAACTCTACCGTTAACTCTACCGTTAACTCTACCGTTAACTCTACCGTTAACTCTACCGTTAACTCTACCGTTAACTCTACCGTTAACTCTACCGTTAACTCTACCGTTAACTCTACCGTTAACTCTACCGTTAACTCTACCGTTAACTCTACCGTTAACTCTACCGTTAACTCTACCGTTAACTCTACCGTTAACTCTACCGTTAACTCTACCGTTAACTCTACCGTTAACTCTACCGTTAACTCTACCGTTAACTCTACCGTTAACTCTACCGTTAACTCTACCGTTAACTCTACCGTTAACTCTACCGTTAACTCTACCGTTAACTCTACCGTTAACTCTACCGTTAACTCTACCGTTAACTCTACCGTTAACTCTACCGTTAACTCTACCGTTAACTCTACCGTTAACTCTACCGTTAACTCTACCGTTAACTCTACCGTTAACTCTACCGTTAACTCTACCGTTAACTCTACCGTTAACTCTACCGTTAACTCTACCGTTAACTCTACCGTTAACTCTACCGTTAACTCTACCGTTAACTCTACCGTTAACTCTACCGTTAACTCTACCGTTAACTCTACCGTTAACTCTACCGTTAACTCTACCGTTAACTCTACCGTTAACTCTACCGTTAACTCTACCGTTAACTCTACCGTTAACTCTACCGTTAACTCTACCGTTAACTCTACCGTTAACTCTACCGTTAACTCTACCGTTAACTCTACCGTTAACTCTACCGTTAACTCTACCGTTAACTCTACCGTTAACTCTACCGTTAACTCTACCGTTAACTCTACCGTTAACTCTACCGTTAACTCTACCGTTAACTCTACCGTTAACTCTACCGTTAACTCTACCGTTAACTCTACCGTTAACTCTACCGTTAACTCTACCGTTAACTCTACGTTAACTCTACCGTTAACTCTACCGTTAACTCTACCGTTAACTCTACCGTTAACTCTACCGTTAACTCTACCGTTAACTCTACCGTTAACTCTACCGTTAACTCTACCGTTAACTCTACCGTTAACTCTACCGTTAACTCTACCGTTAACTCTACCGTTAACTCTACCGTTAACTCTACCGTTAACTCTACCGTTAACTCTACCGTTAACTCTACCGTTAACTCTACCGTTAACTCTACCGTTAACTCTACCGTTAACTCTACCGTTAACTCTACCGTTAACTCTACCGTTAACTCTACCGTTAACTCTACCGTTAACTCTACCGTTAACTCTACCGTTAACTCTACCGTTAACTCTACCGTTAACTCTACCGTTAACTCTACCGTTAACTCTACCGTTAACTCTACCGTTAACTCTACCGTTAACTCTACCGTTAACTCTACCGTTAACTCTACCGTTAACTCTACCGTTAACTCTACCGTTAACTCTACCGTTAACTCTACCGTTAACTCTACCGTTAACTCTACCGTTAACTCTACCGTTAACTCTACCGTTAACTCTACCGTTAACTCTACCGTTAACTCTACCGTTAACTCTACCGTTAACTCTACCGTTAACTCTACCGTTAACTCTACCGTTAACTCTACCGTTAACTCTACCGTTAACTCTACCGTTAACTCTACCGTTAACTCTACCGTTAACTCTACCGTTAACTCTACCGTTAACTCTACCGTTAACTCTACCGTTAACTCTACCGTTAACTCTACCGTTAACTCTACCGTTAACTCTACCGTTAACTCTACCGTTAACTCTACCGTTAACTCTACCGTTAACTCTACCGTTAACTCTACCGTTAACTCTACCGTTAACTCTACCGTTAACTCTACCGTTAACTCTACCGTTAACTCTACCGTTAACTCTACCGTTAACTCTACCGTTAACTCTACCGTTAACTCTACCGTTAACTCTACCGTTAACTCTACCGTTAACTCTACCGTTAACTCTACCGTTAACTCTACCGTTAACTCTACCGTTAACTCTACCGTTAACTCTACCGTTAACTCTACCGTTAACTCTACCGTTAACTCTACCGTTAACTCTACCGTTAACTCTACCGTTAACTCTACCGTTAACTCTACCGTTAACTCTACCGTTAACTCTACCGTTAACTCTACCGTTAACTCTACCGTTAACTCTACCGTTAACTCTACCGTTAACTCTACCGTTAACTCTACCGTTAACTCTACCGTTAACTCTACCGTTAACTCTACCGTTAACTCTACCGTTAACTCTACCGTTAACTCTACCGTTAACTCTACCGTTAACTCTACCGTTAACTCTACCGTTAACTCTACCGTTAACTCTACCGTTAACTCTACCGTTAACTCTACCGTTAACTCTACCGTTAACTCTACCGTTAACTCTACCGTTAACTCTACCGTTAACTCTACCGTTAACTCTACCGTTAACTCTACCGTTAACTCTACCGTTAACTCTACCGTTAACTCTACCGTTAACTCTACCGTTAACTCTACCGTTAACTCTACCGTTAACTCTACCGTTAACTCTACCGTTAACTCTACCGTTAACTCTACCGTTAACTCTACCGTTAACTCTACCGTTAACTCTACCGTTAACTCTACCGTTAACTCTACCGTTAACTCTACCGTTAACTCTACCGTTAACTCTACCGTTAACTCTACCGTTAACTCTACCGTTAACTCTACCGTTAACTCTACCGTTAACTCTACCGTTAACTCTACCGTTAACTCTACCGTTAACTCTACCGTTAACTCTACCGTTAACTCTACCGTTAACTCTACCGTTAACTCTACCGTTAACTCTACCGTTAACTCTACCGTTAACTCTACCGTTAACTCTACCGTTAACTCTACCGTTAACTCTACCGTTAACTCTACCGTTAACTCTACCGTTAACTCTACCGTTAACTCTACCGTTAACTCTACCGTTAACTCTACCGTTAACTCTACCGTTAACTCTACCGTTAACTCTACCGTTAACTCTACCGTTAACTCTACCGTTAACTCTACCGTTAACTCTACCGTTAACTCTACCGTTAACTCTACCGTTAACTCTACCGTTAACTCTACCGTTAACTCTACCGTTAACTCTACCGTTAACTCTACCGTTAACTCTACCGTTAACTCTACCGTTAACTCTACCGTTAACTCTACCGTTAACTCTACCGTTAACTCTACCGTTAACTCTACCGTTAACTCTACCGTTAACTCTACCGTTAACTCTACCGTTAACTCTACCGTTAACTCTACCGTTAACTCTACCGTTAACTCTACCGTTAACTCTACCGTTAACTCTACCGTTAACTCTACCGTTAACTCTACCGTTAACTCTACCGTTAACTCTACCGTTAACTCTACCGTTAACTCTACCGTTAACTCTACCGTTAACTCTACCGTTAACTCTACCGTTAACTCTACCGTTAACTCTACCGTTAACTCTACCGTTAACTCTACCGTTAACTCTACCGTTAACTCTACCGTTAACTCTACCGTTAACTCTACCGTTAACTCTACCGTTAACTCTACCGTTAACTCTACCGTTAACTCTACCGTTAACTCTACCGTTAACTCTACCGTTAACTCTACCGTTAACTCTACCGTTAACTCTACCGTTAACTCTACCGTTAACTCTACCGTTAACTCTACCGTTAACTCTACCGTTAACTCTACCGTTAACTCTACCGTTAACTCTACCGTTAACTCTACCGTTAACTCTACCGTTAACTCTACCGTTAACTCTACCGTTAACTCTACCGTTAACTCTACCGTTAACTCTACCGTTAACTCTACCGTTAACTCTACCGTTAACTCTACCGTTAACTCTACCGTTAACTCTACCGTTAACTCTACCGTTAACTCTACCGTTAACTCTACCGTTAACTCTACCGTTAACTCTACCGTTAACTCTACCGTTAACTCTACCGTTAACTCTACCGTTAACTCTACCGTTAACTCTACCGTTAACTCTACCGTTAACTCTACCGTTAACTCTACCGTTAACTCTACCGTTAACTCTACCGTTAACTCTACCGTTAACTCTACCGTTAACTCTACCGTTAACTCTACCGTTAACTCTACCGTTAACTCTACCGTTAACTCTACCGTTAACTCTACCGTTAACTCTACCGTTAACTCTACCGTTAACTCTACCGTTAACTCTACCGTTAACTCTACCGTTAACTCTACCGTTAACTCTACCGTTAACTCTACCGTTAACTCTACCGTTAACTCTACCGTTAACTCTACCGTTAACTCTACCGTTAACTCTACCGTTAACTCTACCGTTAACTCTACCGTTAACTCTACCGTTAACTCTACCGTTAACTCTACCGTTAACTCTACCGTTAACTCTACCGTTAACTCTACCGTTAACTCTACCGTTAACTCTACCGTTAACTCTACCGTTAACTCTACCGTTAACTCTACCGTTAACTCTACCGTTAACTCTACCGTTAACTCTACCGTTAACTCTACCGTTAACTCTACCGTTAACTCTACCGTTAACTCTACCGTTAACTCTACCGTTAACTCTACCGTTAACTCTACCGTTAACTCTACCGTTAACTCTACCGTTAACTCTACCGTTAACTCTACCGTTAACTCTACCGTTAACTCTACCGTTAACTCTACCGTTAACTCTACCGTTAACTCTACCGTTAACTCTACCGTTAACTCTACCGTTAACTCTACCGTTAACTCTACCGTTAACTCTACCGTTAACTCTACCGTTAACTCTACCGTTAACTCTACCGTTAACTCTACCGTTAACTCTACCGTTAACTCTACCGTTAACTCTACCGTTAACTCTACCGTTAACTCTACCGTTAACTCTACCGTTAACTCTACCGTTAACTCTACCGTTAACTCTACCGTTAACTCTACCGTTAACTCTACCGTTAACTCTACCGTTAACTCTACCGTTAACTCTACCGTTAACTCTACCGTTAACTCTACCGTTAACTCTACCGTTAACTCTACCGTTAACTCTACCGTTAACTCTACCGTTAACTCTACCGTTAACTCTACCGTTAACTCTACCGTTAACTCTACCGTTAACTCTACCGTTAACTCTACCGTTAACTCTACCGTTAACTCTACCGTTAACTCTACCGTTAACTCTACCGTTAACTCTACCGTTAACTCTACCGTTAACTCTACCGTTAACTCTACCGTTAACTCTACCGTTAACTCTACCGTTAACTCTACCGTTAACTCTACCGTTAACTCTACCGTTAACTCTACCGTTAACTCTACCGTTAACTCTACCGTTAACTCTACCGTTAACTCTACCGTTAACTCTACCGTTAACTCTACCGTTAACTCTACCGTTAACTCTACCGTTAACTCTACCGTTAACTCTACCGTTAACTCTACCGTTAACTCTACCGTTAACTCTACCGTTAACTCTACCGTTAACTCTACCGTTAACTCTACCGTTAACTCTACCGTTAACTCTACCGTTAACTCTACCGTTAACTCTACCGTTAACTCTACCGTTAACTCTACCGTTAACTCTACCGTTAACTCTACCGTTAACTCTACCGTTAACTCTACCGTTAACTCTACCGTTAACTCTACCGTTAACTCTACCGTTAACTCTACCGTTAACTCTACCGTTAACTCTACCGTTAACTCTACCGTTAACTCTACCGTTAACTCTACCGTTAACTCTACCGTTAACTCTACCGTTAACTCTACCGTTAACTCTACCGTTAACTCTACCGTTAACTCTACCGTTAACTCTACCGTTAACTCTACCGTTAACTCTACCGTTAACTCTACCGTTAACTCTACCGTTAACTCTACCGTTAACTCTACCGTTAACTCTACCGTTAACTCTACCGTTAACTCTACCGTTAACTCTACCGTTAACTCTACCGTTAACTCTACCGTTAACTCTACCGTTAACTCTACCGTTAACTCTACCGTTAACTCTACCGTTAACTCTACCGTTAACTCTACCGTTAACTCTACCGTTAACTCTACCGTTAACTCTACCGTTAACTCTACCGTTAACTCTACCGTTAACTCTACCGTTAACTCTACCGTTAACTCTACCGTTAACTCTACCGTTAACTCTACCGTTAACTCTACCGTTAACTCTACCGTTAACTCTACCGTTAACTCTACCGTTAACTCTACCGTTAACTCTACCGTTAACTCTACCGTTAACTCTACCGTTAACTCTACCGTTAACTCTACCGTTAACTCTACCGTTAACTCTACCGTTAACTCTACCGTTAACTCTACCGTTAACTCTACCGTTAACTCTACCGTTAACTCTACCGTTAACTCTACCGTTAACTCTACCGTTAACTCTACCGTTAACTCTACCGTTAACTCTACCGTTAACTCTACCGTTAACTCTACCGTTAACTCTACCGTTAACTCTACCGTTAACTCTACCGTTAACTCTACCGTTAACTCTACCGTTAACTCTACCGTTAACTCTACCGTTAACTCTACCGTTAACTCTACCGTTAACTCTACCGTTAACTCTACCGTTAACTCTACCGTTAACTCTACCGTTAACTCTACCGTTAACTCTACCGTTAACTCTACCGTTAACTCTACCGTTAACTCTACCGTTAACTCTACCGTTAACTCTACCGTTAACTCTACCGTTAACTCTACCGTTAACTCTACCGTTAACTCTACCGTTAACTCTACCGTTAACTCTACCGTTAACTCTACCGTTAACTCTACCGTTAACTCTACCGTTAACTCTACCGTTAACTCTACCGTTAACTCTACCGTTAACTCTACCGTTAACTCTACCGTTAACTCTACCGTTAACTCTACCGTTAACTCTACCGTTAACTCTACCGTTAACTCTACCGTTAACTCTACCGTTAACTCTACCGTTAACTCTACCGTTAACTCTACCGTTAACTCTACCGTTAACTCTACCGTTAACTCTACCGTTAACTCTACCGTTAACTCTACCGTTAACTCTACCGTTAACTCTACCGTTAACTCTACCGTTAACTCTACCGTTAACTCTACCGTTAACTCTACCGTTAACTCTACCGTTAACTCTACCGTTAACTCTACCGTTAACTCTACCGTTAACTCTACCGTTAACTCTACCGTTAACTCTACCGTTAACTCTACCGTTAACTCTACCGTTAACTCTACCGTTAACTCTACCGTTAACTCTACCGTTAACTCTACCGTTAACTCTACCGTTAACTCTACCGTTAACTCTACCGTTAACTCTACCGTTAACTCTACCGTTAACTCTACCGTTAACTCTACCGTTAACTCTACCGTTAACTCTACCGTTAACTCTACCGTTAACTCTACCGTTAACTCTACCGTTAACTCTACCGTTAACTCTACCGTTAACTCTACCGTTAACTCTACCGTTAACTCTACCGTTAACTCTACCGTTAACTCTACCGTTAACTCTACCGTTAACTCTACCGTTAACTCTACCGTTAACTCTACCGTTAACTCTACCGTTAACTCTACCGTTAACTCTACCGTTAACTCTACCGTTAACTCTACCGTTAACTCTACCGTTAACTCTACCGTTAACTCTACCGTTAACTCTACCGTTAACTCTACCGTTAACTCTACCGTTAACTCTACCGTTAACTCTACCGTTAACTCTACCGTTAACTCTACCGTTAACTCTACCGTTAACTCTACCGTTAACTCTACCGTTAACTCTACCGTTAACTCTACCGTTAACTCTACCGTTAACTCTACCGTTAACTCTACCGTTAACTCTACCGTTAACTCTACCGTTAACTCTACCGTTAACTCTACCGTTAACTCTACCGTTAACTCTACCGTTAACTCTACCGTTAACTCTACCGTTAACTCTACCGTTAACTCTACCGTTAACTCTACCGTTAACTCTACCGTTAACTCTACCGTTAACTCTACCGTTAACTCTACCGTTAACTCTACCGTTAACTCTACCGTTAACTCTACCGTTAACTCTACCGTTAACTCTACCGTTAACTCTACCGTTAACTCTACCGTTAACTCTACCGTTAACTCTACCGTTAACTCTACCGTTAACTCTACCGTTAACTCTACCGTTAACTCTACCGTTAACTCTACCGTTAACTCTACCGTTAACTCTACCGTTAACTCTACCGTTAACTCTACCGTTAACTCTACCGTTAACTCTACCGTTAACTCTACCGTTAACTCTACCGTTAACTCTACCGTTAACTCTACCGTTAACTCTACCGTTAACTCTACCGTTAACTCTACCGTTAACTCTACCGTTAACTCTACCGTTAACTCTACCGTTAACTCTACCGTTAACTCTACCGTTAACTCTACCGTTAACTCTACCGTTAACTCTACCGTTAACTCTACCGTTAACTCTACCGTTAACTCTACCGTTAACTCTACCGTTAACTCTACCGTTAACTCTACCGTTAACTCTACCGTTAACTCTACCGTTAACTCTACCGTTAACTCTACCGTTAACTCTACCGTTAACTCTACCGTTAACTCTACCGTTAACTCTACCGTTAACTCTACCGTTAACTCTACCGTTAACTCTACCGTTAACTCTACCGTTAACTCTACCGTTAACTCTACCGTTAACTCTACCGTTAACTCTACCGTTAACTCTACCGTTAACTCTACCGTTAACTCTACCGTTAACTCTACCGTTAACTCTACCGTTAACTCTACCGTTAACTCTACCGTTAACTCTACCGTTAACTCTACCGTTAACTCTACCGTTAACTCTACCGTTAACTCTACCGTTAACTCTACCGTTAACTCTACCGTTAACTCTACCGTTAACTCTACCGTTAACTCTACCGTTAACTCTACCGTTAACTCTACCGTTAACTCTACCGTTAACTCTACCGTTAACTCTACCGTTAACTCTACCGTTAACTCTACCGTTAACTCTACCGTTAACTCTACCGTTAACTCTACCGTTAACTCTACCGTTAACTCTACCGTTAACTCTACCGTTAACTCTACCGTTAACTCTACCGTTAACTCTACCGTTAACTCTACCGTTAACTCTACCGTTAACTCTACCGTTAACTCTACCGTTAACTCTACCGTTAACTCTACCGTTAACTCTACCGTTAACTCTACCGTTAACTCTACCGTTAACTCTACCGTTAACTCTACCGTTAACTCTACCGTTAACTCTACCGTTAACTCTACCGTTAACTCTACCGTTAACTCTACCGTTAACTCTACCGTTAACTCTACCGTTAACTCTACCGTTAACTCTACCGTTAACTCTACCGTTAACTCTACCGTTAACTCTACCGTTAACTCTACCGTTAACTCTACCGTTAACTCTACCGTTAACTCTACCGTTAACTCTACCGTTAACTCTACCGTTAACTCTACCGTTAACTCTACCGTTAACTCTACCGTTAACTCTACCGTTAACTCTACCGTTAACTCTACCGTTAACTCTACCGTTAACTCTACCGTTAACTCTACCGTTAACTCTACCGTTAACTCTACCGTTAACTCTACCGTTAACTCTACCGTTAACTCTACCGTTAACTCTACCGTTAACTCTACCGTTAACTCTACCGTTAACTCTACCGTTAACTCTACCGTTAACTCTACCGTTAACTCTACCGTTAACTCTACCGTTAACTCTACCGTTAACTCTACCGTTAACTCTACCGTTAACTCTACCGTTAACTCTACCGTTAACTCTACCGTTAACTCTACCGTTAACTCTACCGTTAACTCTACCGTTAACTCTACCGTTAACTCTACCGTTAACTCTACCGTTAACTCTACCGTTAACTCTACCGTTAACTCTACCGTTAACTCTACCGTTAACTCTACCGTTAACTCTACCGTTAACTCTACCGTTAACTCTACCGTTAACTCTACCGTTAACTCTACCGTTAACTCTACCGTTAACTCTACCGTTAACTCTACCGTTAACTCTACCGTTAACTCTACCGTTAACTCTACCGTTAACTCTACCGTTAACTCTACCGTTAACTCTACCGTTAACTCTACCGTTAACTCTACCGTTAACTCTACCGTTAACTCTACCGTTAACTCTACCGTTAACTCTACCGTTAACTCTACCGTTAACTCTACCGTTAACTCTACCGTTAACTCTACCGTTAACTCTACCGTTAACTCTACCGTTAACTCTACCGTTAACTCTACCGTTAACTCTACCGTTAACTCTACCGTTAACTCTACCGTTAACTCTACCGTTAACTCTACCGTTAACTCTACCGTTAACTCTACCGTTAACTCTACCGTTAACTCTACCGTTAACTCTACCGTTAACTCTACCGTTAACTCTACCGTTAACTCTACCGTTAACTCTACCGTTAACTCTACCGTTAACTCTACCGTTAACTCTACCGTTAACTCTACCGTTAACTCTACCGTTAACTCTACCGTTAACTCTACCGTTAACTCTACCGTTAACTCTACCGTTAACTCTACCGTTAACTCTACCGTTAACTCTACCGTTAACTCTACCGTTAACTCTACCGTTAACTCTACCGTTAACTCTACCGTTAACTCTACCGTTAACTCTACCGTTAACTCTACCGTTAACTCTACCGTTAACTCTACCGTTAACTCTACCGTTAACTCTACCGTTAACTCTACCGTTAACTCTACCGTTAACTCTACCGTTAACTCTACCGTTAACTCTACCGTTAACTCTACCGTTAACTCTACCGTTAACTCTACCGTTAACTCTACCGTTAACTCTACCGTTAACTCTACCGTTAACTCTACCGTTAACTCTACCGTTAACTCTACCGTTAACTCTACCGTTAACTCTACCGTTAACTCTACCGTTAACTCTACCGTTAACTCTACCGTTAACTCTACCGTTAACTCTACCGTTAACTCTACCGTTAACTCTACCGTTAACTCTACCGTTAACTCTACCGTTAACTCTACCGTTAACTCTACCGTTAACTCTACCGTTAACTCTACCGTTAACTCTACCGTTAACTCTACCGTTAACTCTACCGTTAACTCTACCGTTAACTCTACCGTTAACTCTACCGTTAACTCTACCGTTAACTCTACCGTTAACTCTACCGTTAACTCTACCGTTAACTCTACCGTTAACTCTACCGTTAACTCTACCGTTAACTCTACCGTTAACTCTACCGTTAACTCTACCGTTAACTCTACCGTTAACTCTACCGTTAACTCTACCGTTAACTCTACCGTTAACTCTACCGTTAACTCTACCGTTAACTCTACCGTTAACTCTACCGTTAACTCTACCGTTAACTCTACCGTTAACTCTACCGTTAACTCTACCGTTAACTCTACCGTTAACTCTACCGTTAACTCTACCGTTAACTCTACCGTTAACTCTACCGTTAACTCTACCGTTAACTCTACCGTTAACTCTACCGTTAACTCTACCGTTAACTCTACCGTTAACTCTACCGTTAACTCTACCGTTAACTCTACCGTTAACTCTACCGTTAACTCTACCGTTAACTCTACCGTTAACTCTACCGTTAACTCTACCGTTAACTCTACCGTTAACTCTACCGTTAACTCTACCGTTAACTCTACCGTTAACTCTACCGTTAACTCTACCGTTAACTCTACCGTTAACTCTACCGTTAACTCTACCGTTAACTCTACCGTTAACTCTACCGTTAACTCTACCGTTAACTCTACCGTTAACTCTACCGTTAACTCTACCGTTAACTCTACCGTTAACTCTACCGTTAACTCTACCGTTAACTCTACCGTTAACTCTACCGTTAACTCTACCGTTAACTCTACCGTTAACTCTACCGTTAACTCTACCGTTAACTCTACCGTTAACTCTACCGTTAACTCTACCGTTAACTCTACCGTTAACTCTACCGTTAACTCTACCGTTAACTCTACCGTTAACTCTACCGTTAACTCTACCGTTAACTCTACCGTTAACTCTACCGTTAACTCTACCGTTAACTCTACCGTTAACTCTACCGTTAACTCTACCGTTAACTCTACCGTTCTACCGTTAACTCTACCGTTAACTCTACCGTTAACTCTACCGTTAACTCTACCGTTAACTCTACCGTTAACTCTACCGTTAACTCTACCGTTAACTCTACCGTTAACTCTACCGTTAACTCTACCGTTAACTCTACCGTTAACTCTACCGTTAACTCTACCGTTAACTCTACCGTTAACTCTACCGTTAACTCTACCGTTAACTCTACCGTTAACTCTACCGTTAACTCTACCGTTAACTCTACCGTTAACTCTACCGTTAACTCTACCGTTAACTCTACCGTTAACTCTACCGTTAACTCTACCGTTAACTCTACCGTTAACTCTACCGTTAACTCTACCGTTAACTCTACCGTTAACTCTACCGTTAACTCTACCGTTAACTCTACCGTTAACTCTACCGTTAACTCTACCGTTAACTCTACCGTTAACTCTACCGTTAACTCTACCGTTAACTCTACCGTTAACTCTACCGTTAACTCTACCGTTAACTCTACCGTTAACTCTACCGTTAACTCTACCGTTAACTCTACCGTTAACTCTACCGTTAACTCTACCGTTAACTCTACCGTTAACTCTACCGTTAACTCTACCGTTAACTCTACCGTTAACTCTACCGTTAACTCTACCGTTAACTCTACCGTTAACTCTACCGTTAACTCTACCGTTAACTCTACCGTTAACTCTACCGTTAACTCTACCGTTAACTCTACCGTTAACTCTACCGTTAACTCTACCGTTAACTCTACCGTTAACTCTACCGTTAACTCTACCGTTAACTCTACCGTTAACTCTACCGTTAACTCTACCGTTAACTCTACCGTTAACTCTACCGTTAACTCTACCGTTAACTCTACCGTTAACTCTACCGTTAACTCTACCGTTAACTCTACCGTTAACTCTACCGTTAACTCTACCGTTAACTCTACCGTTAACTCTACCGTTAACTCTACCGTTAACTCTACCGTTAACTCTACCGTTAACTCTACCGTTAACTCTACCGTTAACTCTACCGTTAACTCTACCGTTAACTCTACCGTTAACTCTACCGTTAACTCTACCGTTAACTCTACCGTTAACTCTACCGTTAACTCTACCGTTAACTCTACCGTTAACTCTACCGTTAACTCTACCGTTAACTCTACCGTTAACTCTACCGTTAACTCTACCGTTAACTCTACCGTTAACTCTACCGTTAACTCTACCGTTAACTCTACCGTTAACTCTACCGTTAACTCTACCGTTAACTCTACCGTTAACTCTACCGTTAACTCTACCGTTAACTCTACCGTTACCTACCGTTAACTCTACCGTTAACTCTACCGTTAACTCTACCGTTAACTCTACCGTTAACTCTACCGTTAACTCTACCGTTAACTCTACCGTTCTCTACCGTTAACTCTACCGTTAACTCTACCGTTAACTCTACCGTTAACTCTACCGTTAACTCTACCGTTAACTCTACCGTTAACTCTACCGTTAACTCTACCGTTAACTCTACCGTTAACTCTACCGTTAACTCTACCGTTAACTCTACCGTTAACTCTACCGTTAACTCTACCGTTAACTCTACCGTTAACTCTACCGTTAACTCTACCGTTAACTCTACCGTTAACTCTACCGTTAACTCTACCGTTAACTCTACCGTTAACTCTACCGTTAACTCTTTAACTCTACCGTTAACTCTACCGTTAACTCTACCGTTAACTCTACCGTTAACTCTACCGTTAACTCTACCGTTAACTCTACCGTTAACTCTACCGTTAACTCTACCGTTAACTCTACCGTTAACTCTACCGTTAACTCTACCGTTAACTCTACCGTTAACTCTACCGTTAACTCTACCGTTAACTCTACCGTTAACTCTACCGTTAACTCTACCGTTAACTCTACCGTTAACTCTACCGTTAACTCTACCGTTAACTCTACCGTTAACTCTACCGTTAACTCTACCGTTAACTCTACCGTTAACTCTACCGTTAACTCTACCGTTAACTCTACCGTTAACTCTACCGTTAACTCTACCGTTAACTCTACCGTTAACTCTACCGTTAACTCTACCGTTAACTCTACCGTTAACTCTACCGTTAACTCTACCGTTAACTCTACCGTTAACTCTACCGTTAACTCTACCGTTAACTCTACCGTTAACTCTACCGTTAACTCTACCGTTAACTCTACCGTTAACTCTACCGTTAACTCTACCGTTAACTCTACCGTTAACTCTACCGTTAACTCTACCGTTAACTCTACCGTTAACTCTACCGTTAACTCTACCGTTAACTCTACCGTTAACTCTACCGTTAACTCTACCGTTAACTCTACCGTTAACTCTACCGTTAACTCTACCGTTAACTCTACCGTTAACTCTACCGTTAACTCTACCGTTAACTCTACCGTTAACTCTACCGTTAACTCTACCGTTAACTCTACCGTTAACTCTACCGTTAACTCTACCGTTAACTCTACCGTTAACTCTACCGTTAACTCTACCGTTAACTCTACCGTTAACTCTACCGTTAACTCTACCGTTAACTCTACCGTTAACTCTACCGTTAACTCTACCGTTAACTCTACCGTTAACTCTACCGTTAACTCTACCGTTAACTCTACCGTTAACTCTACCGTTAACTCTACCGTTAACTCTACCGTTAACTCTACCGTTAACTCTACCGTTAACTCTACCGTTAACTCTACCGTTAACTCTACCGTTAACTCTACCGTTAACTCTACCGTTAACTCTACCGTTAACTCTACCGTTAACTCTACCGTTAACTCTACCGTTAACTCTACCGTTAACTCTACCGTTAACTCTACCGTTAACTCTACCGTTAACTCTACCGTTAACTCTACCGTTAACTCTACCGTTAACTCTACCGTTAACTCTACCGTTAACTCTACCGTTAACTCTACCGTTAACTCTACCGTTAACTCTACCGTTAACTCTACCGTTAACTCTACCGTTAACTCTACCGTTAACTCTACCGTTAACTCTACCGTTAACTCTACCGTTAACTCTACCGTTAACTCTACCGTTAACTCTACCGTTAACTCTACCGTTAACTCTACCGTTAACTCTACCGTTAACTCTACCGTTAACTCTACCGTTAACTCTACCGTTAACTCTACCGTTAACTCTACCGTTAACTCTACCGTTAACTCTACCGTTAACTCTACCGTTAACTCTACCGTTAACTCTACCGTTAACTCTACCGTTAACTCTACCGTTAACTCTACCGTTAACTCTACCGTTAACTCTACCGTTAACTCTACCGTTAACTCTACCGTTAACTCTACCGTTAACTCTACCGTTAACTCTACCGTTAACTCTACCGTTAACTCTACCGTTAACTCTACCGTTAACTCTACCGTTAACTCTACCGTTAACTCTACCGTTAACTCTACCGTTAACTCTACCGTTAACTCTACCGTTAACTCTACCGTTAACTCTACCGTTAACTCTACCGTTAACTCTACCGTTAACTCTACCGTTAACTCTACCGTTAACTCTACCGTTAACTCTACCGTTAACTCTACCGTTAACTCTACCGTTAACTCTACCGTTAACTCTACCGTTAACTCTACCGTTAACTCTACCGTTAACTCTACCGTTAACTCTACCGTTAACTCTACCGTTAACTCTACCGTTAACTCTACCGTTAACTCTACCGTTAACTCTACCGTTAACTCTACCGTTAACTCTACCGTTAACTCTACCGTTAACTCTACCGTTTAACTCTACCGTTAACTCTACCGTTAACTCTACCGTTAACTCTACCGTTAACTCTACCGTTAACTCTACCGTTAACTCTACCGTTAACTCTACCGTTAACTCTACCGTTAACTCTACCGTTAACTCTACCGTTAACTCTACCGTTAACTCTACCGTTAACTCTACCGTTAACTCTACCGTTAACTCTACCGTTAACTCTACCGTTAACTCTACCGTTAACTCTTAGTTCTACCGTTAACTCTACCGTTAAACTCTACCGTTAACTCTACCGTTAACTCTACCGTTAACTCTACCGTTAACTCTACCGTTAACTCTACCGTTAACTCTACCGTTAACTCTACCGTTAACTCTACCGTTAACTCTACCGTTAACTCTACCGTTAACTCTACCGTTAACTCTACCGTTAACTCTACCGTTAACTCTACCGTTAACTCTACCGTTAACTCTACCGTTAACTCTACCGTTAACTCTACCGTTAACTCTACCGTTAACTCTACCGTTAACTCTACCGTTAACTCTACCGTTAACTCTACCGTTAACTCTACCGTTAACTCTACCGTTAACTCTACCGTTAACTCTACCGTTAACTCTACCGTTAACTCTACGTTAACTCTACCGTTAACTCTACCGTTAACTCTACCGTTAACTCTACCGTTAACTCTACCGTTAACTCTACCGTTAACTCTACCGTTAACTCTACCGTTAACTCTACCGTTAACTCTACCGTTAACTCTACCGTTAACTCTACCGTTAACTCTACCGTTAACTCTACCGTTAACTCTACCGTTAACTCTACCGTTAACTCTACCGTTAACTCTACCGTTAACTCTACCGTTAACTCTACCGTTAACTCTACCGTTAACTCTACCGTTAACTCTACCGTTAACTCTACCGTTAACTCTAACTTAACTCCCGTTAACTCTACCGTTAACTACCGTTACGTAACTAACGTTAACTCTACCGTTAACTCTACCGTTAACTCTACCGTTAACTCTACCGTTAACTCTACCGTTAACTCTACCGTTAACTCTACCGTTAACTCTACCGTTAACTCTACCGTTAACTCTACCGTTAACTCTACCGTTAACTCTACCGTTAACTCTACCGTTAACTCTACCGTTAACTCTACCGTTAACTCTACCGTTAACTCTACCGTTAACTCTACCGTTAACTCTACCGTTAACTCTACCGTTAACTCTACCGTTAACTCTACCGTTAACTCTACCGTTAACTCTACCGTTAACTCTACCGTTAACTCTACCGTTAACTCTACCGTTAACTCTACCGTTAACTCTAACGTTAACTTAACGTTAACTCTACCGTTAACTCTACCGTTAACTCTACCGTTAACTCTACCGTTAACTCTACCGTTAACTCTACCGTTAACTCTACCGTTAACTCTACCGTTAACTCTACCGTTAACTCTACCGTTAACTCTACCGTTAACTCTACCGTTAACTCTACCGTTAACTCTACCGTTAACTCTACCGTTAACTCTACCGTTAACTCTACCGTTAAACTCTACCGTTAAACTCTACCTTTAACTCTACCGTTAACTCTACCGTTAACTCTACCGTTAACTCTACCGTTAACTCTACCGTTAACTCTACCGTTAACTCTACCGTTAACTCTACCGTTAACTCTACCGTTAACTCTACCGTTAACTCTACGTTAACTCTACCGTTAACTCTACCGTTAACTCTACCGTTAACTCTACCGTTAACTCTACCGTTAACTCTACCGTTTAACTCTACCGTTAACTCTACCGTTAACTCTACCGTTAACTCTACCGTTAACTCTACCGTTAACTCTACCGTTAACTCTACCGTTAACTCTACCGTTAACTCTACCGTTAACTACCGTTAACTCTACCGTTAACTAACTCTACCGTTAACTCTACCGTTAACTCTACCGTTAACTCTACCGTTAACTCTACCGTTAACTCTACCGTTAACTCTACCGTTAACTCTACCGTTAACTCTACCGTTAACTCTACCTTTAACTCTACCGTTAACTCTACCGTTAACTCTACCGTTAACTCTACCGTTAACTCTACCGTTAACTCTACCGTTAACTCTACCGTTAACTCTACCGTTAACTCTACCGTTAACTCTACCGTTAACTCTACCGTTAACTCTACCGTTAACTCTACCGTTAACTCTACCTTTAACTCTACCGTTAACTCTACCGTTAACTCTACCGTTAACTCTACCGTTAACTCTACCGTTAACTCTACCGTTAACTCTACCGTTAACTCTACCGTTAACTCTACCGTTAACTCTACCGTTAACTCTACCGTTAACTCTACCGTTAACTCTACCGTTAACTCTACCGTTAACTCTACCCGTTAACGTTACTATACCGTTAACTCTACCGTTAACTCTACGTTAACTCTACCGTTAACTCTACCGTTAACTCTACCGTTAACTCTACCGTTAACTCTACCGTTAACTCTACCGTTAACTCTACCGTTAACTCTACCGTTAACTCTACCGTTAACTCTACCTTAACTCTACCGTTAACTCTACCGTTAACTCTACCTGTTAACTCTACCGTTAACTCTACCGTTAACTCTACCGTTAACTCTAACGGTAACTTAACTCTAACTCTACCGTTAACTCTACCGTTAACTCTACCGTTAACTCTACCGTTAACTCTACCGTTAACTCTACCGTTAACTCTACCGTTAACTCTACCGTTAACTCTACCGTTAACTCTACCGTTAACTCTACCGTTAACTCTACCGTTAACTCTACCGTTAACTCTACCGTTAACTCTACCGTTAACTCTACCGTTAACTCTACCGTTAACTCTACCGTTAACTCTACCGTTAACTCTACCGTTAACTCTACCGTTAACTCTACCGTTAACTCTACCGTTAACTCTACCGTTAACTCTACCGTTAAACTCTACCGTTAACTCTACCGTTAACTCTACCGTTAACTCTACCGTTAACTCTACCGTTAACTCTACCGTTAACTCTACCGTTAACTCTACCGTTAACTCTACCGTTAACTCTACCGTTAACTCTACCGTTAACTCTACCGTTAACTCTACCGTTAAACTACCGTTAACTCTACCGTTAACTCTACCGTTAACTCTACCGTTAACTCTACCGTTAACTCTACCGTTAACTCTACCGTTAACTCTACCGTTAACTCTACCGTTAACTCTACCGTTAACTCTACCGTTAACTCTACCGTTAACTCTACCGTTAACTCTACCGTTAACTCTACCGTTAACTCTACCGTTAACTCTACCGTTAACTCTACCGTTAACTCTACCGTTAACTCTACCGTTAACTCTACCGTTAACTCTACCGTTAACTCTACCGTTAACTCTACCGTTAACTCTACCGTTAACTCTACCGTTAACTCTACCGTTAACTCTACCGTTAACTCTACCGTTAACTCTACCGTTAACTCTACCGTTAACTCTACCGTTAACTCTACCGTTAACTCTACCGTTAACTCTACCGTTAACTCTACCGTTAACTCTACCGTTAACTCTACCGTTAACTCTACCGTTAACTCTACCGTTAACTCTACCGTAACTCTACCGTTAACTCTACCGTTAACTCTACCGTTAACTCTACCGTTAACTCTACCGTTAACTCTACCGTTAACTCTACCTTAACTCTACCGTTAACTCTACCTTTAACTCTACCGTTAACTCTACCGTTAACTCTACCGTTAACTCTACGTTAACTCTACCGTTAACTCTACCGTTAACTCTACCGTTAACTCTACCGTTAACTCTACCGTTAACTCTACCGTTAACTCTACCGTTAACTCTACGTTAACTCTACCGTTAACGTTAACTCTACCGTTAACTCTACCGTTAACTCTACCGTTAACTCTACCGTTAACTCTACCGTTAACTCTACCGTTAACTCTACTTTAACTCTACCGTTAACTCTACCGTTAACTCTACCGTTAACTCTACCGTTAACTCTACCGTTAAACTCTACCGTTAACTCTACCGTTAACTCTACCGTTAACTCTACCGTTAACTCTACCGTTAAACTCTACGTTAACTCTACCGTTAACTCTACCGTTAACTCTACCGTTAACTCTACCGTTAACTCTACCGTTAACTCTACCGTTAACTCTACCGTTAACTCTACCGTTAACTCTACCGTTAACTCTACCGTTAACTCTACCGTTAACTCTACCGTTAACTCTACCGTTAACTCTACGTTAACTCTACCGTTAACTCTACCGTTAACTCTACCGTTAACTCTACCGTTAACTCTACCGTTAACTCTACCGTTAACTCTACCGTTAACTCTACCGTTAACTCTACCGTTAACTCTACCGTTAACTCTACCGTTAACTCTACCGTTAACTCTACCGTTAACTCTACCGTTAACTCTACCGTTAACTCTACCGTTAACTCTACCGTTAACTCTACCGTTAACTCTACCGTTAACTCTACCGTTAACTACCGTTAACTCTAGTAACTTAACGTTAACTCTACCGTTAACTCTACCGTTAACTCTACCGTTAACTCTACCGTTAACTCTACCGTTAACTCTACCGTTAACTCTACCGTTAACTCTACCGTTAACTCTACCGTTAACTCTACCGTTAACTCTACCTTAACTCTACCGTTAACTCTACCGTTAACTCTACCGTTAACTCTACCGTTAACTCTACCGTTAACTCTACCGTTAACTCTACCGTTAACTCTACCGTTAACTCTACCGTTAACTCTACCGTTAACTCTACCGTTAACTCTACCGTTAACTCTACCGTTAACTCTACCGTTAACTCTACCGTTAACTCTACGTTAACTCTACCGTTAACTCTACCGTTAACTCTACCGTTAACTCTACCGTTAACTCTACCGTTAACTCTACCGTTAACTCTACCGTTAACTCTACCGTTAACTCTACCGTTAACTCTACCGTTAACTCTACCGTTAACTCTACCGTTAACTCTACCGTTAACTCTACCTTTAACTCTACCGTTAACTCTACCGTTAACTCTACCGTTAACTCTACCGTTAACTCTACCGTTAACTCTACCGTTAACTCTACCGTTAACTCTACCGTTAACTCTACCGTTAACTCTACCGTTAACTCTACCTTAACTCTACCGTTAACTCTAACCGTTAACTCTACCGTTAACTCTACCGTTAACTCTACCGTTAACTCTACCGTTAACTCTACCGTTAACTCTACCGTTAACTCTACCGTTAACTCTACCGTTAACTCTACCGTTAACTCTACCGTTAACTCTACCGTTAACTCTACCGTTAACTCTACCGTTAACTCTACCGTTAACTCTACCGTTAACTCTACCTTTAACTCTACCGTTAACTCTACCGTTAACTCTACCGTTAACTCTACCGTAACTCTACCTTAACTCTACCGTTAAACTCTACCGTTAACTCTACCGTTAAACTCTACCGTTAACTCTACCGTTAACTCTACCGTAACTACCGTTAACTAAGTTAACGTTAACTCTACCGTTAACTCTACCGTTAACTCTACCGTTAACTCTACCGTTAACTCTACGTTAAACTCTACGTTTAACTCTACCGTTAACTCTACCGTTAACTCTACCTTTAACTCTACCGTTAACTCTACCGTTAACTCTACGTTAACTCTACCGTTAACTCTATACCGTTAACTCCCGTTAACTCTACCGTTAACTCTACCGTTAACTCTACCGTTAACTCTACGTTAACTCTACCGTTAACTCTACCGTTAACTCTACCGTTAACTCTACCGTTAACTCTACCGTTAACTCTACCGTTAACTCTACCGTTAACTCTACCGTTAACTCTACCGTTAACTCTACCGTTAACTCTACCGTTAACTCTACCGTTAACTCTTCTTAAACCGTTTAACTCTACCGTTAACTCTACCGTTAACTCTACCGTTAACTCTACCGTTAAACTCTACTTTAACTCTACCGTTAACTC
>CALZFC010000226.1:0-40195 GCA_945643635.1 Allodiplogaster sudhausi | reverse complement strand
TGATAGGTATTCTACTAGTGAAGGTATGTATAGTTAGATCTCGTCAAGACGGTTCGTTTAAATACAATTCGGACCACTTTGAATCATCAGAAAAAAAAAAGATATGGTCAATGTTAGACAAAAAAAAATATGGTCAATTTTAGACAAATCACATTTTGACATGTTCTGGCCAAGTCGTGATAGGTATTCTTCTACTAGTGAAGGTATGCATAGTTAGATCTCGTCAAGACGGTTCGTTTAAATACAATTAGGACCACTTTGAATCATCAGAAAAAAAGATATGGTCAATTTAGACAAAAAAAAAAGATATGGTCAATTTTAGATAAAATCACATTTTGACATGTTCTGGCCAAGTCATGATAGGTATTCTACTAGTGAAGGTATGTATAGTTAGATCTCGTCAAGACGGTTCGTTTAAATACAATTCGGACCACTTTGAATCATTAGAAAAAAAAAGATATGGTCAATGTTAGACAAAAAAAGATATGGTCAATTTTAGACAAATCACATTTGACACGTTCTGGCCAAGTCGTGATAGGTATTCTACTAGTGAAGGTATTACAGTTAGATCTCGTCAAGACGGTTCGTTTAAATACAATTAGGACCACTTTGAATCATCAGAAAAAAAAGATATGGTCAATTTTAGACAAAAAAAAGATATGGTCAATTTTAGATAAAATCACATTTTGACATGTTCTGGCAAGTCAGATAGGTATTCTTCTACTAGTGAAGTATGCATAGTTAGATCTCGTCAAGACGGTTCGTTTAAATACAATTCGGACCACTTTGAATCATTAGAAAAAAAGATATGGTCAATGTTAGACACAAAAAAAAGATATGGTCAATTTTAGACAAATTCACATTTTGACATGTTCTGGCCAAGTCGTGATAGGTATTCTACTAGTGAAGGTATTTATAGTTAGATCTCGTCAAGACGGTTCGTTTAAATACAATTCGGACCACTTTGAATCATCAGAAAAAAAAAAGATATGGTCAATGTTAGACAAAAAAAAGATATGGTCAATTTTAGACAAATTCACATTTTGACACGTTCTGGCCAAGTCATGATAGGTATTCTTCTACTAGTGAAGGTATGCATAGTTAGATCTCGTCAAGACGGTTCGTTTAAATACAATTCGGACCACTTTGAATCATAGAAAAAAAGATATGGTCAATTTTAGACAAAAAAAAGATATGGTCAATTTTAGATAAAATCACATTTTGACATGTTCTGGCCAAGTCGTGATAGGTATTCTACTAGTGAAGGTATGCATAGTTAGATCTCGTCAAGACGGTTCGTTTAAATACATTCGGACCACTTTGAATCATCAGAAAAAAAGATATGGTCAATTTTAGACAAAAAAAGATATGGTCAATTTTAGATAAAATCACATTTTGACATGTTCTGGCCAAGTCATGATAGGTATTTTTCTACTAGTGAAGGTATGCATAGTTAGATCTCGTCAAGACGGTTCGTTTAAATACAATTCGGACCACTTTGAATCATTAGAAAAAAAAGATATGGTCAATGTTAGACAAAAAAAAGATATGGTCAATTTTAGATAAATTCACATTTTGACATGTTCTGGCCAAGTCATGATAGGTATTCTACTAGTGAAGGTATGTATAGTTAGATCTCGTCAAGACGGTTCGTTTAAATACAATTCGGACCACTTTGAATCATTAGAAAAAAAGATATGGTCAATTTTAGACAAAAAAAGATATGGTCAATTTTAGACAAATTCACATTTTGACATGTTCTGCCAAGTCGTGATAGGTATTCTACTAGTGAAGGTATGCATAGTTAGATCTCGTCAAGACGGTTCGTTTAAATACAATTCGGACCACTTTGAATCATTAGAAAAAAAAGATATGGTCAATGTTAGACAAAAAAAAAGATATGGTCAATTTTAGACAAATTCACATTTGACACGTTCTGGCCAAGTCGTGATAGGTATTCTACTAGTGAAGGTATTTATAGTTAGATCTCGTCAAGACGGTTCGTTTAAATACAATTCGGACCACTTTGAATCATCAGAAAAAAGATATGGTCAATTTTAGACAAAAAAAAGATATGGTCAATTTTAGATAAAATCACATTTTGACATGTTCTGGCCAAGTCATGATAGGTATTCTACTAGTGAAGGTATGCATAGTTAGATCTCGTCAAGACGGTTCGTTTAAATACAATTCGGACCACTTTGAATCATCAGAAAAAAAGATATGGTCAATGTTAGACAAAAAAAAGATATGGTCAATTTTCAAAAAAAAATATGGTCAATTTTAGACAAATTCACATTTTGACACGTTCTGGCCAAGTCGTGATAGGTATTCTACTAGTGAAGGTATGCATAGTTAGATCTCGTCAAGACGGTTCGTTTAAATACAATTCGGACCACTTTGAATCATCAGAAAAAAAGATATGGTCAATTTTAGAAAAAAAAAGATATGGTCAATTTTAGATAAAATCACATTTTGACATGTTCTGGCCAAGTCGTGATAGGTATTCTACTAGTGAAGGTATGCATAGTTAGATCTCGTCAAGACGGTTCGTTTAAATACAATTCGGACCACTTTGAATCATTAGAAAAAAAAAGATATGGTCAATGTTAGACAAAAAAAGATATGGTCAATTTTAGACAAATTCACATTTTGACATGTTCTGGCCAAGTCGTGATAGGTATTCTACTAGTGAAGGTATTTATAGTTAGATCTCGTCAAGACGGTTCGTTTAAATACAATTAGGACCACTTTGAATCATCAGAAAAAAAGATATGGTCAATTTTAGACAAAAAAAAGATATGGTCAATTTTAGATAAAATCACATTTTGACATGTTCTGGGGAAGTCATGATAGGTATTCTTCTACTAGTGAAGGTATGCATAGTTAGATCTCGTCAAGACGGTTCGTTTAAATACAATTCGGACCACTTTGAATCATTAGAAAAAAAAGATATGGTCAATGTTAGACAAAAAAAGATATGGTCAATTTTAGACAAATTCACATTTTGACATGTTCTGGCCAAGTCGTGATAGGTATTCTACTAGTGAAGGTATGTATAGTTAGATCTCGTCAAGACGGTTCGTTTAAATACAATTCGGACCACTTTGAATCATTAGAAAAAAAAAGATATGGTCAATGTTAGAAAAAAAGATATGGTCAATTTTAGACAAATTCACATTTTGACATGTTCTGGCCAAGTCGTGATAGGTATTCTACTAGTGAAGGTATGCATAGTTAGATCTCGTCAAGACGGTTCGTTTAAATACAATTAGGACCACTTTGAATCATCAGAAAAAAAAGATATGGTCAATGTTAGACAAAAAAAGATATGGTCAATTTTAGACAAATTCACATTTTGACATGTTCTGGCCAAGTCGTGATAGGTATTCTACTAGTGAAGGTATTATAGTTAGATCTCGTCAAGACGGTTCGTTTAAATACAATTCGGACCACTTTGAATCATCAGAAAAAAAGATATGGTCAATTTTAGAAAAAAAAGATATGGTCAATTTTAGATAAAATCACATTTTGACATGTTCTGGCCAAGTCATGATAGGTATTCTACTAGTGAAGGTATGCATAGTTAGATCTCGTCAAGACGGTTCGTTTAAATACATTCGGACCACTTTGAATCATTAGAAAAAAAGATATGGTCAATGTTAGACAAAAAAAAGATATGGTCAATTTTAGACAAAAAAAAATATGGTCAATTTTAGACAAATTCACATTTTGACACGTTCTGGCCAAGTCGTGATAGGTATTCTACTAGTGAAGGTATTATAGTTAGATCTCGTCAAGACGGTTCGTTTAAATACAATTCGGACCACTTTGAATCATCAGAAAAAAAGATATGGTCAATTTTAGACAAAAAAAAGATATGGTCAATTTTAGATAAAATCACATTTTGACATGTTCTGGCCAAGTCATGATAGGTATTCTTCTACTAGTGAAGGTATGCATAGTTAGATCTCGTCAAGACGGTTCGTTTAAATACAATTCGGACCACTTTGAATCATTAGAAAAAAAGATATGGTCAATTTTAGACAAAAAAAGATATGGTCAATTTTAGATAAATCACATTTTGACATGTTCTGGCCAAGTCATGATAGGTATTCTACTAGTGAAGGTATGCATAGTTAGATCTCGTCAAGACGGTTCGTTTAAATATAATTCGGACCACTTTGAATCATTAGAAAAAAAAGATATGGTCAATGTTAGACAAAAAAAAATATGGTCAATTTTAGACAAATCACATTTTGACACGTTCTGGCCAAGTCGTGATAGGTATTCTTCTACTAGTGAAGGTATGCATAGTTAGATCTCGTCAAGACGGTTCGTTTAAATACAATTAGGACCACTTTGAATCATCAGAAAAAAAGATATGGTCAATTTTAGACAAAAAAAAAGATATGGTCAATTTTAGATAAAATCACATTTTGACATGTTCTGGCCAAGTCGTGATAGGTATTCTACTAGTGAAGGTATGCATAGTTAGATCTCGTCAAGACGGTTCGTTTAAATACAATTCGGACCACTTTGAATCATTAGAAAAAAAAAGATATGGTCAATGTTAGACAAAAAAAGATATGGTCAATTTTAGACAAATTCACATTTTGACATGTTCTGGCCAAGTCGTGATAGGTATTCTACTAGTGAAGGTATTTATAGTTAGATCTCGTCAAGACGGTTCGTTTAAATACAATTAGGACCACTTTGAATCATCAGAAAAAAAGATATGGTCAATTTTAGACAAAAAAAAGATATGGTCAATTTTAGATAAAATCACATTTTGACATGTTCTGGGGAAGTCATGATAGGTATTCTTCTACTAGTGAAGGTATGCATAGTTAGATCTCGTCAAGACGGTTCGTTTAAATACAATTCGGACCACTTTGAATCATTAGAAAAAAAAGATATGGTCAATGTTAGACAAAAAAAAGATATGGTCAATTTTAGACAAATTCACATTTTGACATGTTCTGGCCAAGTCGTGATAGGTATTCTACTAGTGAAGGTATGCATAGTTAGATCTCGTCAAGACGGTTCGTTTAAATACAATTCGGACCACTTTGAATCATTAGAAAAAAAAGATATGGTCAATGTTAGACAAAAAAAAGATATGGTCAATTTTAGACAAATTCACATTTTGACATGTTCTGGCCAAGTCGTGATAGGTATTCTTCTACTAGTGAAGGTATGCATAGTTAGATCTCGTCAAGACGGTTCGTTTAAATACAATTCGGACCACTTTGAATCATTAGAAAAAAAAGATATGGTCAATGTTAGACAAAAAAAAGATATGGTCAATTTTAGACAAATTCACATTTTGACATGTTCTGGCCAAGTCGTGATAGGTATTCTACTAGTGAAGGTATTTATAGTTAGATCTCGTCAAGACGGTTCGTTTAAATACAATTAGGACCACTTTGAATCATCAGAAAAAAAGATATGGTCAATTTTAGACAAAAAAAAGATATGGTCAATTTTAGATAAAATCACATTTTGACATGTTCTGGCCAAGTCATGATAGGTATTCTTCTACTAGTGAAGGTATGCATAGTTAGATCTCGTCAAGACGGTTCGTTTAAATACAATTCGGACCACTTTGAATCATTAGAAAAAAAAGATATGGTCAATGTTAGACAAAAAAAAGATATGGTCAATTTTAGATAAATCACATTTTGACATGTTCTGGCCAAGTCGTGATAGGTATTCTACTAGTGAAGGTATGTATAGTTAGATCTCGTCAAGACGGTTCGTTTAAATACAATTCGGACCACTTTGAATCATTAGAAAAAAAAGATATGGTCAATGTTAGACAAAAAAAAGATATGGTCAATTTTAGACAAATTCACATTTTGACATGTTCTGGCCAAGTCGTGATAGGTATTCTTCTACTAGTGAAGGTATGCATAGTTAGATCTCGTCAAGACGGTTCGTTTAAATACAATTAGGACCACTTTGAATCATCAGAAAAAAAGATATGGTCAATTTTAGACAAAAAAAAGATATGGTCAATTTTAGATAAAATCACATTTTGACATGTTCTGGCCAAGTCATGATAGGTATTCTTCTACTAGTGAAGGTATGCATAGTTAGATCTCGTCAAGACGGTTCGTTTAAATACAATTCGGACCACTTTGAATCATCAGAAAAAAAGATATGGTCAATTTTAGACAAAAAAAGATATGGTCAATTTTAGATAAATCACATTTTGACATGTTCTGGCCAAGTCATGATAGGTATTCTACTAGTGAAGGTATGCATAGTTAGATCTCGTCAAGACGGTTCGTTTAAATACAATTCGGACCACTTTGAATCATCAGAAAAAAAGATATGGTCAATGTTAGACAAAAAAAGATATGGTCAATTTTAGACAAATTCACATTTTGACATGTTCTGGCCAAGTCGTGATAGGTATTCTACTAGTGAAGGTATTTATAGTTAGATCTCGTCAAGACGGTTCGTTTAAATACAATTCGGACCACTTTGAATCATCAGAAAAAAAGATATGGTCAATTTTAGACAAAAAAAGATATGGTCAATTTTAGATAAAATCACATTTTGACATGTTCTGGCCAAGTCGTGATAGGTATTCTACTAGTGAAGGTATGCATAGTTAGATCTCGTCAAGACGGTTCGTTTAAATACAATTCGGACCACTTTGAATCATTAGAAAAAAAAGATATGGTCAATGTTAGACAAAAAAAGATATGGTCAATTTTAGACAAATTCACATTTTGACATGTTCTGGCCAAGTCGTGATAGGTATTCTACTAGTGAAGGTATTTATAGTTAGATCTCGTCAAGACGGTTCGTTTAAATACAATTCGGACCACTTTGAATCATCAGAAAAAAAGATATGGTCAATTTTAGACAAAAAAAAGATATGGTCAATTTTAGATAAAATCACATTTTGACATGTTCTGGCCAAGTCATGATAGGTATTCTTCTACTAGTGAAGGTATGCATAGTTAGATCTCGTCAAGACGGTTCGTTTAAATACAATTCGGACCACTTTGAATCATTAGAAAAAAAGATATGGTCAATTTTAGACAAAAAAAGATATGGTCAATTTTAGATAAATCACATTTTGACATGTTCTGGCCAAGTCATGATAGGTATTCTACTAGTGAAGGTATGCATAGTTAGATCTCGTCAAGACGGTTCGTTTAAATACAATTCGGACCACTTTGAATCATTAGAAAAAAAAGATATGGTCAATGTTAGACAAAAAAAGATATGGTCAATTTTAGACAAATTCACATTTTGACATGTTCTGGCCAAGTCGTGATAGGTATTCTACTAGTGAAGGTATGCATAGTTAGATCTCGTCAAGACGGTTCGTTTAAATACAATTCGGACCACTTTGAATCATCAGAAAAAAAGATATGGTCAATTTTAGAAAAAAAAAAGATATGGTCAATTTTAGATAAAATCACATTTTGACATGTTCTGGCCAAGTCGTGATAGGTATTCTACTAGTGAAGGTATGCATAGTTAGATCTCGTCAAGACGGTTCGTTTAAATACAATTCGGACCACTTTGAATCATCAGAAAAAAAGATATGGTCAATTTTAGACAAAAAAAAGATATGGTCAATTTTAGATAAAATCACATTTTGACATGTTCTGGCCAAGTCATGATAGGTATTCTACTAGTGAAGGTATGCATAGTTAGATCTCGTCAAGACGGTTCGTTTAAATACAATTCGGACCACTTTGAATCATTAGAAAAAAAAAGATATGGTCAATTTTAGATAAAATCACATTTTGACATGTTCTGGCCAAGTCGTGATAGGTATTCTACTAGTGAAGGTATGCATAGTTAGATCTCGTCAAGACGGTTCGTTTAAATACAATTCGGACCACTTTGAATCATTAGAAAAAAAGATATGGTCAATTTTAGACAAAAAAAAATATGGTCAATTTTAGACAAATTCACATTTTGACATGTTCTGGCCAAGTCGTGATAGGTATTCTACTAGTGAAGGTATTTATAGTTAGATCTCGTCAAGACGGTTCGTTTAAATACAATTCGGACCACTTTGAATCATCAGAAAAAAAGATATGGTCAATTTTAGACAAAAAAAAGATATGGTCAATTTTAGATAAAATCACATTTTGACATGTTCTGGCCAAGTCATGATAGGTATTCTACTAGTGAAGGTATGCATAGTTAGATCTCGTCAAGACGGTTCGTTTAAATACAATTCGGACCACTTTGAATCATCAGAAAAAAAGATATGGTCAATTTTAGACAAAAAAAAAGATATGGTCAATTTTAGATAAAATCACATTTTGACATGTTCTGGCCAAGTCATGATAGGTATTCTTCTACTAGTGAAGGTATGCATAGTTAGATCTCGTCAAGACGGTTCGTTTAAATACAATTCGGACCACTTTGAATCATTAGAAAAAAAGATATGGTCAATTTTAGACAAAAAAAGATATGGTCAATTTTAGATAAATCACATTTTGACATGTTCTGGCCAAGTCATGATAGGTATTCTACTAGTGAAGGTATGCATAGTTAGATCTCGTCAAGACGGTTCGTTTAAATATAATTCGGACCACTTTGAATCATTAGAAAAAAAAGATATGGTCAATTTAGACAAAAAAAAGATATGGTCAATTTTAGATAAAATCACATTTTGACATGTTCTGGCCAAGTCGTGATAGGTATTCTACTAGTGAAGGTATTTATAGTTAGATCTCGTCAAGACGGTTCGTTTAAATACAATTCGGACCACTTTGAATCATCAGAAAAAAAGATATGGTCAATTTTAGAAAAAAAAAGATATGGTCAATTTTAGATAAAATCACATTTTGACATGTTCTGGCCAAGTCGTGATAGGTATTCTACTAGTGAAGGTATGCATAGTTAGATCTCGTCAAGACGGTTCGTTTAAATACAATTCGGACCACTTTGAATCATTAGAAAAAAAAGATATGGTCAATGTTAGACAAAAAAAGATATGGTCAATTTTAGACAAATTCACATTTTGACATGTTCTGGCCAAGTCGTGATAGGTATTCTACTAGTGAAGGTATGCATAGTTAGATCTCGTCAAGACGGTTCGTTTAAATACAATTCGGACCACTTTGAATCATCAGAAAAAAAGATATGGTCAATTTTAGACAAAAAAAAGATATGGTCAATTTTAGATAAAATCACATTTTGACATGTTCTGGCCAAGTCATGATAGGTATTCTACTAGTGAAGGTATGCATAGTTAGATCTCGTCAAGACGGTTCGTTTAAATACAATTCGGACCACTTTGAATCATAGAAAAAAAGATATGGTCAATTTTAGACAAAAAAAGATATGGTCAATTTTAGATAAATCACATTTTGACATGTTCTGGCCAAGTCATGATAGGTATTCTACTAGTGAAGGTATGCATAGTTAGATCTCGTCAAGACGGTTCGTTTAAATACAATTCGGACCACTTTGAATCATTAGAAAAAAAAGATATGGTCAATGTTAGACAAAAAAAAGATATGGTCAATTTTAGACAAATTCACATTTTGACATGTTCTGGCCAAGTCGTGATAGGTATTCTTCTACTAGTGAAGGTATGCATAGTTAGATCTCGTCAAGACGGTTCGTTTAAATACAATTCGGACCACTTTGAATCATCAGAAAAAAAGATATGGTCAATTTTAGACAAAAAAAAGATATGGTCAATTTTAGATAAAATCACATTTTGACATGTTCTGGCCAAGTCGTGATAGGTATTCTACTAGTGAAGGTATGCATAGTTAGATCTCGTCAAGACGGTTCGTTTAAATACAATTAGGACCACTTTGAATCATCAGAAAAAAAGATATGGTCAATTTTAGACAAAAAAAAGATATGGTCAATTTTAGATAAAATCACATTTTGACATGTTCTGGCCAAGTCATGATAGGTATTCTTCTACTAGTGAAGGTATGCATAGTTAGATCTCGTCAAGACGGTTCGTTTAAATACAATTCGGACCACTTTGAATCATCAGAAAAAAAGATATGGTCAATTTTAGACAAAAAAAAGATATGGTCAATTTTAGATAAAATCACATTTTGACATGTTCTGGCCAAGTCATGATAGGTATTCTTCTACTAGTGAAGGTATGCATAGTTAGATCTCGTCAAGACGGTTCGTTTAAATACAATTCGGACCACTTTGAATCATTAGAAAAAAAAAGATATGGTCAATGTTAGACAAAAAAAGATATGGTCAATTTTAGACAAATTCACATTTTGACATGTTCTGGCCAAGTCGTGATAGGTATTCTACTAGTGAAGGTATGCATAGTTAGATCTCGTCAAGACGGTTCGTTTAAATACAATTCGGACCACTTTGAATCATCAGAAAAAAAGATATGGTCAATTTTAGACAAAAAAAAGATATGGTCAATTTTAGATAAAATCACATTTTGACATGTTCTGGCCAAGTCATGATAGGTATTCTTCTACTAGTGAAGGTATGCATAGTTAGATCTCGTCAAGACGGTTCGTTTAAATACAATTCGGACCACTTTGAATCATCAGAAAAAAAGATATGGTCAATTTTAGACAAAAAAAAGATATGGTCAATTTTAGATAAAATCACATTTTGACATGTTCTGGCCAAGTCATGATAGGTATTCTACTAGTGAAGGTATGCATAGTTAGATCTCGTCAAGACGGTTCGTTTAAATACAATTCGGACCACTTTGAATCATTAGAAAAAAAGATATGGTCAATTTTAGACAAAAAAAAGATATGGTCAATTTTAGATAAATCACATTTTGACATGTTCTGGCCAAGTCATGATAGGTATTCTACTAGTGAAGGTATGCATAGTTAGATCTCGTCAAGACGGTTCGTTTAAATACAATTCGGACCACTTTGAATCATTAGAAAAAAAAGATATGGTCAATTTTAGAAAAAAAAAGATATGGTCAATTTTAGATAAAATCACATTTTGACATGTTCTGGCCAAGTCATGATAGGTATTCTTCTACTAGTGAAGGTATGCATAGTTAGATCTCGTCAAGACGGTTCGTTTAAATACAATTCGGACCACTTTGAATCATTAGAAAAAAAGATATGGTCAATTTTAGACAAAAAAAGATATGGTCAATTTTAGATAAATCACATTTTGACATGTTCTGGCCAAGTCATGATAGGTATTCTACTAGTGAAGGTATGCATAGTTAGATCTCGTCAAGACGGTTCGTTTAAATACAATTCGGACCACTTTGAATCATTAGAAAAAAAAGATATGGTCAATGTTAGACAAAAAAAAGATATGGTCAATTTTAGACAAATTCACATTTTGACATGTTCTGGCCAAGTCGTGATAGGTATTCTACTAGTGAAGGTATGCATAGTTAGATCTCGTCAAGACGGTTCGTTTAAATACAATTAGGACCACTTTGAATCATCAGAAAAAAAGATATGGTCAATTTTAGACAAAAAAAAGATATGGTCAATTTTAGATAAAATCACATTTTGACATGTTCTGGCCAAGTCGTGATAGGTATTCTACTAGTGAAGGTATGCATAGTTAGATCTCGTCAAGACGGTTCGTTTAAATACAATTCGGACCACTTTGAATCATTAGAAAAAAAAGATATGGTCAATGTTAGACAAAAAAAGATATGGTCAATTTTAGACAAATTCACATTTTGACATGTTCTGGCCAAGTCGTGATAGGTATTCTACTAGTGAAGGTATTATAGTTAGATCTCGTCAAGACGGTTCGTTTAAATACAATTCGGACCACTTTGAATCATCAGAAAAAAAGATATGGTCAATTTTAGACAAAAAAAAGATATGGTCAATTTTAGATAAAATCACATTTTGACATGTTCTGGCCAAGTCATGATAGGTATTCTTCTACTAGTGAAGGTATGCATAGTTAGATCTCGTCAAGACGGTTCGTTTAAATACAATTCGGACCACTTTGAATCATCAGAAAAAAAGATATGGTCAATTTTAGACAAAAAAAAGATATGGTCAATTTTAGATAAAATCACATTTTGACATGTTCTGGCCAAGTCATGATAGGTATTCTACTAGTGAAGGTATGCATAGTTAGATCTCGTCAAGACGGTTCGTTTAAATACAATTCGGACCACTTTGAATCATTAGAAAAAAAGATATGGTCAATTTTAGACAAAAAAAGATATGGTCAATTTTAGATAAATCACATTTTGACATGTTCTGGCCAAGTCATGATAGGTATTCTACTAGTGAAGGTATGCATAGTTAGATCTCGTCAAGACGGTTCGTTTAAATACAATTCGGACCACTTTGAATCATTAGAAAAAAAAGATGGTCAATGTTAGACAAAAAAAGATATGGTCAATTTTAGAAAAAAAAGATATGGTCAATTTTAGATAAAATCACATTTTGACATGTTCTGGCCAAGTCATGATAGGTATTCTTCTACTAGTGAAGGTATGCATAGTTAGATCTCGTCAAGACGGTTCGTTTAAATACAATTCGGACCACTTTGAATCATTAGAAAAAAAGATATGGTCAATTTTAGACAAAAAAAGATATGGTCAATTTTAGATAAAATCACATTTTGACATGTTCTGGCCAAGTCATGATAGGTATTCTACTAGTGAAGGTATGCATAGTTAGATCTCGTCAAGACGGTTCGTTTAAATACAATTCGGACCACTTTGAATCATTAGAAAAAAAAGATATGGTCAATGTTAGACAAAAAAAGATATGGTCAATTTTAGACAAATTCACATTTTGACATGTTCTGGCCAAGTCGTGATAGGTATTCTTCTACTAGTGAAGGTATGCATAGTTAGATCTCGTCAAGACGGTTCGTTTAAATACAATTAGGACCACTTTGAATCATCAGAAAAAAAGATATGGTCAATTTTAGAAAAAAAAAGATATGGTCAATTTTAGATAAAATCACATTTTGACATGTTCTGGCCAAGTCGTGATAGGTATTCTACTAGTGAAGGTATGCATAGTTAGATCTCGTCAAGACGGTTCGTTTAAATACAATTCGGACCACTTTGAATCATTAGAAAAAAAAGATATGGTCAATGTTAGACAAAAAAAGATATGGTCAATTTTAGACAAATTCACATTTTGACACGTTCTGGCCAAGTCGTGATAGGTATTCTACTAGTGAAGGTATTTATAGTTAGATCTCGTCAAGACGGTTCGTTTAAATACAATTAGGACCACTTTGAATCATCAGAAAAAAAGATATGGTCAATTTTAGACAAAAAAAAGATATGGTCAATTTTAGATAAAATCACATTTTGACATGTTCTGGCCAAGTCATGATAGGTATTCTACTAGTGAAGGTATGCATAGTTAGATCTCGTCAAGACGGTTCGTTTAAATACAATTCGGACCACTTTGAATCATCAGAAAAAAAGATATGGTCAATTTTAGACAAAAAAAAGATATGGTCAATTTTAGATAAAATCACATTTTGACATGTTCTGGCCAAGTCATGATAGGTATTCTACTAGTGAAGGTATGCATAGTTAGATCTCGTCAAGACGGTTCGTTTAAATACAATTCGGACCACTTTGAATCATTAGAAAAAAAGATATGGTCAATTTTAGACAAAAAAAGATATGGTCAATTTTAGATAAATCACATTTTGACATGTTCTGGCCAAGTCATGATAGGTATTCTACTAGTGAAGGTATGCATAGTTAGATCTCGTCAAGACGGTTCGTTTAAATACAATTCGGACCACTTTGAATCATTAGAAAAAAAAGATATGGTCAATGTTAGACAAAAAAAGATATGGTCAATTTTAGATAAAAGATATCACATTTTGACATGTTCTGGCCAAGTCGTGATAGGTATTCTACTAGTGAAGGTATGTATAGTTAGATCTCGTCAAGACGGTTCGTTTAAATACAATTCGGACCACTTTGAATCATTAGAAAAAAAAGATATGGTCAATGTTAGACAAAAAAAGATATGGTCAATTTTAGACAAATTCACATTTTGACATGTTCTGGCCAAGTCGTGATAGGTATTCTACTAGTGAAGGTATTTATAGTTAGATCTCGTCAAGACGGTTCGTTTAAATACAATTCGGACCACTTTGAATCATCAGAAAAAAAGATATGGTCAATTTTAGACAAAAAAAAGATATGGTCAATTTTAGATAAAATCACATTTTGACATGTTCTGGCCAAGTCGTGATAGGTATTCTACTAGTGAAGGTATTTATAGTTAGATCTCGTCAAGACGGTTCGTTTAAATACAATTAGGACCACTTTGAATCATCAGAAAAAAAGATATGGTCAATTTTAGACAAAAAAAAGATATGGTCAATTTTAGATAAAATCACATTTTGACATGTTCTGGCCAAGTCATGATAGGTATTCTTCTACTAGTGAAGGTATGCATAGTTAGATCTCGTCAAGACGGTTCGTTTAAATACAATTCGGACCACTTTGAATCATTAGAAAAAAAGATATGGTCAATTTTAGACAAAAAAAGATATGGTCAATTTTAGATAAATCACATTTTGACATGTTCTGGCCAAGTCATGATAGGTATTCTACTAGTGAAGGTATGCATAGTTAGATCTCGTCAAGACGGTTCGTTTAAATACAATTCGGACCACTTTGAATCATTAGAAAAAAAAGATATGGTCAATGTTAGACAAAAAAAGATATGGTCAATTTTAGACAAATTCACATTTTGACACGTTCTGGCCAAGTCGTGATAGGTATTCTACTAGTGAAGGTATGCATAGTTAGATCTCGTCAAGACGGTTCGTTTAAATACAATTAGGACCACTTTGAATCATCAGAAAAAAAGATATGGTCAATTTTAGAAAAAAAAAGATATGGTCAATTTTAGATAAAATCACATTTTGACATGTTCTGGCCAAGTCGTGATAGGTATTCTACTAGTGAAGGTATGCATAGTTAGATCTCGTCAAGACGGTTCGTTTAAATACAATTCGGACCACTTTGAATCATCAGAAAAAAAGATATGGTCAATTTTAGACAAAAAAAAGATATGGTCAATTTTAGATAAAATCACATTTTGACATGTTCTGGCCAAGTCATGATAGGTATTCTACTAGTGAAGGTATGCATAGTTAGATCTCGTCAAGACGGTTCGTTTAAATACAATTCGGACCACTTTGAATCATTAGAAAAAAAAGATATGGTCAATGTTAGACAAAAAAAAGATATGGTCAATTTTAGACAAATTCACATTTTGACATGTTCTGGCCAAGTCGTGATAGGTATTCTACTAGTGAAGGTATGCATAGTTAGATCTCGTCAAGACGGTTCGTTTAAATACAATTCGGACCACTTTGAATCATCAGAAAAAAAGATATGGTCAATTTTAGAAAAAAAAAAGATATGGTCAATTTTAGATAAAATCACATTTTGACATGTTCTGGCCAAGTCGTGATAGGTATTCTTCTACTAGTGAAGGTATGCATAGTTAGATCTCGTCAAGACGGTTCGTTTAAATACAATTCGGACCACTTTGAATCATTAGAAAAAAGATATGGTCAATTTTAGACAAAAAAAAGATATGGTCAATTTTAGACAAATTCACATTTTGACATGTTCTGGCCAAGTCGTGATAGGTATTCTTCTACTAGTGAAGGTATGCATAGTTAGATCTCGTCAAGACGGTTCGTTTAAATACAATTCGGACCACTTTGAATCATCAGAAAAAAAGATATGGTCAATTTTAGAAAAAAAAAGATATGGTCAATTTTAGACAAATTCACATTTTGACATGTTCTGGCCAAGTCGTGATAGGTATTCTACTAGTGAAGGTATTTATAGTTAGATCTCGTCAAGACGGTTCGTTTAAATACAATTCGGACCACTTTGAATCATCAGAAAAAAAGATATGGTCAATTTTAGACAAAAAAAAGATATGGTCAATTTTAGATAAAATCACATTTTGACATGTTCTGGCCAAGTCATGATAGGTATTCTTCTACTAGTGAAGGTATGCATAGTTAGATCTCGTCAAGACGGTTCGTTTAAATACAATTCGGACCACTTTGAATCATCAGAAAAAAAGATATGGTCAATTTTAGACAAAAAAAAGATATGGTCAATTTTAGATAAAATCACATTTTGACATGTTCTGGCCAAGTCATGATAGGTATTCTTCTACTAGTGAAGGTATGCATAGTTAGATCTCGTCAAGACGGTTCGTTTAAATACAATTCGGACCACTTTGAATCATTAGAAAAAAAGATATGGTCAATTTTAGACAAAAAAAGATATGGTCAATTTTAGATAAATCACATTTTGACATGTTCTGGCCAAGTCATGATAGGTATTCTACTAGTGAAGGTATGCATAGTTAGATCTCGTCAAGACGGTTCGTTTAAATACAATTCGGACACATCTTTGATATCATTAGAAAAAAAAGATATGGTCAATTTTAGACAAAAAAAGATATGGTCAATTTTAGATAAAATCACATTTTGACATGTTCTGGCCAAGTCGTGATAGGTATTCTACTAGTGAAGGTATTTATAGTTAGATCTCGTCAAGACGGTTCGTTTAAATACAATTCGGACCACTTTGAATCATCAGAAAAAAAGATATGGTCAATTTTAGACAAAAAAAGATATGGTCAATTTTAGATAAAATCACATTTTGACATGTTCTGGCCAAGTCGTGATAGGTATTCTACTAGTGAAGGTATGCATAGTTAGATCTCGTCAAGACGGTTCGTTTAAATACAATTCGGACCACTTTGAATCATTAGATATGGTCAATTAGAAAAAAAAGATATGGTCAATTTTAGAAAAAAAAAGATATGGTCAATTTTAGATAAAATCACATTTTGACATGTTCTGGCCAAGTCGTGATAGGTATTCTACTAGTGAAGGTATTTATAGTTAGATCTCGTCAAGACGGTTCGTTTAAATACAATTAGGACCACTTTGAATCATCAGAAAAAAAGATATGGTCAATTTTAGACAAAAAAAGATATGGTCAATTTTAGATAAATCACATTTTGACATGTTCTGGCCAAGTCATGATAGGTATTCTACTAGTGAAGGTATGCATAGTTAGATCTCGTCAAGACGGTTCGTTTAAATACAATTCGGACCACTTTGAATCATTAGAAAAAAAAGATATGGTCAATGTTAGACAAAAAAAGATATGGTCAATTTTAGACAAATTCACATTTTGACATGTTCTGGCCAAGTCGTGATAGGTATTCTACTAGTGAAGGTATGCATAGTTAGATCTCGTCAAGACGGTTCGTTTAAATACAATTCGGACCACTTTGAATCATCAGAAAAAAAGATATGGTCAATTTTAGAAAAAAAAAGATATGGTCAATTTTAGATAAAATCACATTTTGACATGTTCTGGCCAAGTCGTGATAGGTATTCTACTAGTGAAGGTATGCATAGTTAGATCTCGTCAAGACGGTTCGTTTAAATACAATTCGGACCACTTTGAATCATTAGAAAAAAAAGATATGGTCAATGTTAGACAAAAAAAGATATGGTCAATTTTAGACAAATTCACATTTTGACACGTTCTGGCCAAGTCGTGATAGGTATTCTACTAGTGAAGGTATTTATAGTTAGATCTCGTCAAGACGGTTCGTTTAAATACAATTAGGACCACTTTGAATCATCAGAAAAAAAGATATGGTCAATTTTAGACAAAAAAAAGATATGGTCAATTTTAGATAAAATCACATTTTGACATGTTCTGGCCAAGTCATGATAGGTATTCTTCTACTAGTGAAGGTATGCATAGTTAGATCTCGTCAAGACGGTTCGTTTAAATACAATTCGGACCACTTTGAATCATCAGAAAAAAAGATATGGTCAATTTTAGACAAAAAAAAGATATGGTCAATTTTAGATAAAATCACATTTTGACATGTTCTGGCCAAGTCATGATAGGTATTCTTCTACTAGTGAAGGTATGCATAGTTAGATCTCGTCAAGACGGTTCGTTTAAATACAATTCGGACCACTTTGAATCATTAGAAAAAAAGATATGGTCAATTTTAGACAAAAAAAGATATGGTCAATTTTAGATAAATCACATTTTGACATGTTCTGGCCAAGTCATGATAGGTATTCTACTAGTGAAGGTATGCATAGTTAGATCTCGTCAAGACGGTTCGTTTAAATACAATTCGGACCACTTTGAATCATTAGAAAAAAAGATATGGTCAATGTTAGAAAAAAAATATGGTCAATTTTAGAAAAAAAAGATATGGTCAATTTTAGATAAAATCACATTTTGACATGTTCTGGCCAAGTCGTGATAGGTATTCTACTAGTGAAGGTATGTATAGTTAGATCTCGTCAAGACGGTTCGTTTAAATACAATTCGGACCACTTTGAATCATTAGAAAAAAAAAGATATGGTCAATGTTAGACAAAAAAAGATATGGTCAATTTTAGACAAATTCACATTTTGACACGTTCTGGCCAAGTCGTGATAGGTATTCTACTAGTGAAGGTATTTATAGTTAGATCTCGTCAAGACGGTTCGTTTAAATACAATTCGGACCACTTTGAATCATCAGAAAAAAAGATATGGTCAATTTTAGACAAAAAAAAAGATATGGTCAATTTTAGATAAAATCACATTTTGACATGTTCTGGCCAAGTCGTGATAGGTATTCTACTAGTGAAGGTATTTATAGTTAGATCTCGTCAAGACGGTTCGTTTAAATACAATTCGGACCACTTTGAATCATCAGAAAAAAAGATATGGTCAATTTTAGACAAAAAAAAGATATGGTCAATTTTAGATAAAATCACATTTTGACATGTTCTGGCCAAGTCATGATAGGTATTCTACTAGTGAAGGTATGCATAGTTAGATCTCGTCAAGACGGTTCGTTTAAATACAATTCGGACCACTTTGAATCATTAGAAAAAAAGATATGGTCAATTTTAGACAAAAAAAGATATGGTCAATTTTAGATAAATCACATTTTGACATGTTCTGGCCAAGTCATGATAGGTATTCTACTAGTGAAGGTATGCATAGTTAGATCTCGTCAAGACGGTTCGTTTAAATACAATTCGGACCACTTTGAATCATTAGAAAAAAAAGATATGGTCAATGTTAGACAAAAAAAAATATGGTCAATTTTAGACAAATTCACATTTTGACATGTTCTGGCCAAGTCGTGATAGGTATTTCTACTAGTGAAGGTATGCATAGTTAGATCTCGTCAAGACGGTTCGTTTAAATACAATTCGGACCACTTTGAATCATCAGAAAAAAAGATATGGTCAATTTTAGAAAAAAAAAGATATGGTCAATTTTAGATAAAATCACATTTTGACATGTTCTGGCCAAGTCGTGATAGGTATTCTACTAGTGAAGGTATGCATAGTTAGATCTCGTCAAGACGGTTCGTTTAAATACAATTCGGACCACTTTGAATCATTAGAAAAAAAAGATATGGTCAATGTTAGACAAAAAAAGATATGGTCAATTTTAGACAAAATCACATTTTGACATGTTCTGGCCAAGTCGTGATAGGTATTCTACTAGTGAAGGTATTTATAGTTAGATCTCGTCAAGACGGTTCGTTTAAATACAATTCGGACCACTTTGAATCATCAGAAAAAAAGATATGGTCAATTTTAGACAAAAAAAGATATGGTCAATTTTAGATAAATCACATTTTGACATGTTCTGGCCAAGTCATGATAGGTATTCTACTAGTGAAGGTATGCATAGTTAGATCTCGTCAAGACGGTTCGTTTAAATACAATTCGGACCACTTTGAATCATTAGAAAAAAAAGATATGGTCAATGTTAGACAAAAAAAGATATGGTCAATTTTAGACAAAATCACATTTTGACATGTTCTGGCCAAGTCGTGATAGGTATTCTACTAGTGAAGGTATGCATAGTTAGATCTCGTCAAGACGGTTCGTTTAAATACAATTCGGACCACTTTGAATCATTAGAAAAAAAGATATGGTCAATTTTAGACAAAAAAAGATATGGTCAATTTTAGATAAATCACATTTTGACATGTTCTGGCCAAGTCATGATAGGTATTCTACTAGTGAAGGTATGCATAGTTAGATCTCGTCAAGACGGTTCGTTTAAATACAATTCGGACCACTTTGAATCATAGAAAAAAAGATATGGTCAATGTTAGACAAAAAAAAGATATGGTCAATTTTAGACAAATTCACATTTTGACATGTTCTGGCCAAGTCGTGATAGGTATTCTACTAGTGAAGGTATGCATAGTTAGATCTCGTCAAGACGGTTCGTTTAAATACAATTCGGACCACTTTGAATCATCAGAAAAAAAGATATGGTCAATTTTAGAAAAAAAAAGATATGGTCAATTTTAGATAAAATCACATTTTGACATGTTCTGGCCAAGTCGTGATAGGTATTCTACTAGTGAAGGTATGCATAGTTAGATCTCGTCAAGACGGTTCGTTTAAATACAATTCGGACCACTTTGAATCATTAGAAAAAAAAAGATATGGTCAATGTTAGACAAAAAAAGATATGGTCAATTTTAGACAAATTCACATTTTGACATGTTCTGGCCAAGTCGTGATAGGTATTCTACTAGTGAAGGTATTTATAGTTAGATCTCGTCAAGACGGTTCGTTTAAATACAATTAGGACCACTTTGAATCATCAGAAAAAAAGATATGGTCAATTTTAGACAAAAAAAAGATATGGTCAATTTTAGATAAAATCACATTTTGACATGTTCTGGCCAAGTCATGATAGGTATTCTTCTACTAGTGAAGGTATGCATAGTTAGATCTCGTCAAGACGGTTCGTTTAAATACAATTCGGACCACTTTGAATCATTAGAAAAAAAGATATGGTCAATTTTAGACAAAAAAAGATATGGTCAATTTTAGATAAATCACATTTTGACATGTTCTGGCCAAGTCATGATAGGTATTCTACTAGTGAAGGTATGCATAGTTAGATCTCGTCAAGACGGTTCGTTTAAATACAATTCGGACCACTTTGAATCATTAGAAAAAAAAGATATGGTCAATGTTAGACAAAAAAAAGATATGGTCAATTTTAGACAAATTCACATTTTGACATGTTCTGGCCAAGTCGTGATAGGTATTCTACTAGTGAAGGTATGCATAGTTAGATCTCGTCAAGACGGTTCGTTTAAATACAATTCGGACCACTTTGAATCATTAGAAAAAAAAGATATGGTCAATGTTAGACAAAAAAAGATATGGTCAATTTTAGACAAATTCACATTTTGACATGTTCTGGCCAAGTCGTGATAGGTATTCTACTAGTGAAGGTATTTATAGTTAGATCTCGTCAAGACGGTTCGTTTAAATACAATTAGGACCACTTTGAATCATCAGAAAAAAAGATATGGTCAATTTTAGACAAAAAAAAAGATATGGTCAATTTTAGATAAAATCACATTTTGACATGTTCTGGGGAAGTCATGATAGGTATTCTTCTACTAGTGAAGGTATGCATAGTTAGATCTCGTCAAGACGGTTCGTTTAAATACAATTCGGACCACTTTGAATCATTAGAAAAAAAGATATGGTCAATTTTAGACAAAAAAAGATATGGTCAATTTTAGATAAATCACATTTTGACATGTTCTGGCCAAGTCATGATAGGTATTCTACTAGTGAAGGTATGCATAGTTAGATCTCGTCAAGACGGTTCGTTTAAATACAATTCGGACCACTTTGAATCATCAGAAAAAAAGATATGGTCAATTTTAGACAAAAAAAAGATATGGTCAATTTTAGAAAAAAAAGATATGGTCAATTTTAGATAAAATCACATTTTGACATGTTCTGGCCAAGTCGTGATAGGTATTCTACTAGTGAAGGTATGCATAGTTAGATCTCGTCAAGACGGTTCGTTTAAATACAATTCGGACCACTTTGAATCATTAGAAAAAAAAGATATGGTCAATGTTAGACAAAAAAAGATATGGTCAATTTTAGACAAATTCACATTTTGACATGTTCTGGCCAAGTCGTGATAGGTATTCTACTAGTGAAGGTATTTATAGTTAGATCTCGTCAAGACGGTTCGTTTAAATACAATTCGGACCACTTTGAATCATCAGAAAAAAAGATATGGTCAATTTTAGACAAAAAAAAGATATGGTCAATTTTAGATAAAATCACATTTTGACATGTTCTGGCCAAGTCGTGATAGGTATTCTACTAGTGAAGGTATTATAGTTAGATCTCGTCAAGACGGTTCGTTTAAATACAATTAGGACCACTTTGAATCATCAGAAAAAAAGATATGGTCAATTTTAGACAAAAAAAAGATATGGTCAATTTTAGATAAAATCACATTTTGACATGTTCTGGCCAAGTCATGATAGGTATTCTTCTACTAGTGAAGGTATGCATAGTTAGATCTCGTCAAGACGGTTCGTTTAAATACAATTCGGACCACTTTGAATCATTAGAAAAAAAGATATGGTCAATTTTAGACAAAAAAAGATATGGTCAATTTTAGATAAATCACATTTTGACATGTTCTGGCCAAGTCATGATAGGTATTCTACTAGTGAAGGTATGCATAGTTAGATCTCGTCAAGACGGTTCGTTTAAATACAATTCGGACCACTTTGAATCATTAGAAAAAAAAGATATGGTCAATGTTAGACAAAAAAAGATATGGTCAATTTTAGACAAATTCACATTTTGACACGTTCTGGCCAAGTCGTGATAGGTATTCTACTAGTGAAGGTATTTATAGTTAGATCTCGTCAAGACGGTTCGTTTAAATACAATTCGGACCACTTTGAATCATCAGAAAAAAAGATATGGTCAATTTTAGACAAAAAAAAGATATGGTCAATTTTAGATAAAATCACATTTTGACATGTTCTGGCCAAGTCATGATAGGTATTCTACTAGTGAAGGTATGCATAGTTAGATCTCGTCAAGACGGTTCGTTTAAATACAATTCGGACCACTTTGAATCATTAGAAAAAAAGATATGGTCAATTTTAGACAAAAAAAGATATGGTCAATTTTAGATAAAATCACATTTTGACATGTTCTGGCCAAGTCATGATAGGTATTCTACTAGTGAAGGTATGCATAGTTAGATCTCGTCAAGACGGTTCGTTTAAATACAATTCGGACCACTTTGAATCATTAGAAAAAAAAGATATGGTCAATGTTAGACAAAAAAAAGATATGGTCAATTTTAGACAAATCACATTTTGACATGTTCTGGCCAAGTCGTGATAGGTATTCTACTAGTGAAGGTATGCATAGTTAGATCTCGTCAAGACGGTTCGTTTAAATACAATTCGGACCACTTTGAATCATTAGAAAAAAAAGATATGGTCAATGTTAGACAAAAAAAGATATGGTCAATTTTAGACAAATTCACATTTTGACATGTTCTGGCCAAGTCGTGATAGGTATTCTACTAGTGAAGGTATTTATAGTTAGATCTCGTCAAGACGGTTCGTTTAAATACAATTAGGACCACTTTGAATCATCAGAAAAAAAGATATGGTCAATTTTAGACAAAAAAAAGATATGGTCAATTTTAGATAAAATCACATTTTGACATGTTCTGGCCAAGTCATGATAGGTATTCTTCTACTAGTGAAGGTATGCATAGTTAGATCTCGTCAAGACGGTTCGTTTAAATACAATTCGGACCACTTTGAATCATTAGAAAAAAAGATATGGTCAATTTTAGACAAAAAAAAGATATGGTCAATTTTAGATAAATCACATTTTGACATGTTCTGGCCAAGTCGTGATAGGTATTCTACTAGTGAAGGTATGCATAGTTAGATCTCGTCAAGACGGTTCGTTTAAATACAATTCGGACCACTTTGAATCATCAGAAAAAAAGATATGGTCAATTTTAGACAAAAAAAAGATATGGTCAATTTTAGATAAAATCACATTTTGACATGTTCTGGCCAAGTCATGATAGGTATTCTACTAGTGAAGGTATGCATAGTTAGATCTCGTCAAGACGGTTCGTTTAAATACAATTCGGACCACTTTGAATCATTAGAAAAAAAGATATGGTCAATTTTAGACAAAAAAAGATATGGTCAATTTTAGATAAATCACATTTTGACATGTTCTGGCCAAGTCATGATAGGTATTCTACTAGTGAAGGTATGCATAGTTAGATCTCGTCAAGACGGTTCGTTTAAATACAATTCGGACCACTTTGAATCATCAGAAAAAAAGATATGGTCAATTTTAGACAAATTCACATTTTGACACGTTCTGGCCAAGTCGTGATAGGTATTCTACTAGTGAAGGTATTATAGTTAGATCTCGTCAAGACGGTTCGTTTAAATACAATTCGGACCACTTTGAATCATCAGAAAAAAAGATATGGTCAATTTTAGACAAAAAAAAGATATGGTCAATTTTAGATAAAATCACATTTTGACATGTTCTGGCCAAGTCGTGATAGGTATTCTACTAGTGAAGGTATGCATAGTTAGATCTCGTCAAGACGGTTCGTTTAAATACAATTCGGACCACTTTGAATCATCAGAAAAAAAGATATGGTCAATTTTAGACAAAAAAAAGATATGGTCAATTTTAGATAAAATCACATTTTGACATGTTCTGGCCAAGTCATGATAGGTATTCTACTAGTGAAGGTATGCATAGTTAGATCTCGTCAAGACGGTTCGTTTAAATACAATTCGGACCACTTTGAATCATTAGAAAAAAAGATATGGTCAATTTTAGACAAAAAAAGATATGGTCAATTTTAGATAAATCACATTTTGACATGTTCTGGCCAAGTCATGATAGGTATTCTACTAGTGAAGGTATGCATAGTTAGATCTCGTCAAGACGGTTCGTTTAAATACAATTCGGACCACTTTGAATCATTAGAAAAAAAAGATATGGTCAATGTTAGACAAAAAAAGATATGGTCAATTTTAGACAAATTCACATTTTGACATGTTCTGGCCAAGTCGTGATAGGTATTCTACTAGTGAAGGTATTTATAGTTAGATCTCGTCAAGACGGTTCGTTTAAATACAATTAGGACCACTTTGAATCATCAGAAAAAAAGATATGGTCAATTTTAGACAAAAAAAAGATATGGTCAATTTTAGATAAAATCACATTTTGACATGTTCTGGCCAAGTCATGATAGGTATTCTACTAGTGAAGGTATGCATAGTTAGATCTCGTCAAGACGGTTCGTTTAAATACAATTCGGACCACTTTGAATCATCAGAAAAAAAGATATGGTCAATTTTAGACAAAAAAAAGATATGGTCAATTTTAGATAAATTCACATTTTGACATGTTCTGGCCAAGTCGTGATAGGTATTCTACTAGTGAAGGTATGCATAGTTAGATCTCGTCAAGACGGTTCGTTTAAATACAATTCGGACCACTTTGAATCATTAGAAAAAAAAGATATGGTCAATGTTAGACAAAAAAAGATATGGTCAATTTTAGACAAATTCACATTTTGACATGTTCTGGCCAAGTCGTGATAGGTATTCTACTAGTGAAGGTATGCATAGTTAGATCTCGTCAAGACGGTTCGTTTAAATACAATTCGGACCACTTTGAATCATCAGAAAAAAAGATATGGTCAATTTTAGACAAAAAAAAGATATGGTCAATTTTAGATAAATCACATTTTGACATGTTCTGGCCAAGTCATGATAGGTATTCTACTAGTGAAGGTATGCATAGTTAGATCTCGTCAAGACGGTTCGTTTAAATACAATTCGGACCACTTTGAATCATCAGAAAAAAAGATATGGTCAATTTTAGACAAAAAAAGATATGGTCAATTTTAGATAAAATCACATTTTGACATGTTCTGGCCAAGTCATGATAGGTATTCTACTAGTGAAGGTATGCATAGTTAGATCTCGTCAAGACGGTTCGTTTAAATACAATTCGGACCACTTTGAATCATTAGAAAAAAAAGATATGGTCAATTTTAGACAAAAAAAGATATGGTCAATTTTAGATAAATCACATTTTGACATGTTCTGGCCAAGTCATGATAGGTATTCTACTAGTGAAGGTATGCATAGTTAGATCTCGTCAAGACGGTTCGTTTAAATACAATTCGGACCACTTTGAATCATCAGAAAAAAAGATATGGTCAATTTTAGACAAATTCACATTTTGACACGTTCTGGCCAAGTCGTGATAGGTATTCTACTAGTGAAGGTATTTATAGTTAGATCTCGTCAAGACGGTTCGTTTAAATACAATTCGGACCACTTTGAATCATCAGAAAAAAAGATATGGTCAATTTTAGACAAAAAAAAGATATGGTCAATTTTAGATAAAATCACATTTTGACATGTTCTGGCCAAGTCATGATAGGTATTCTACTAGTGAAGGTATGCATAGTTAGATCTCGTCAAGACGGTTCGTTTAAATACAATTCGGACCACTTTGAATCATTAGAAAAAAAGATATGGTCAATTTTAGATAAATCACATTTTGACATGTTCTGGCCAAGTCGTGATAGGTATTCTACTAGTGAAGGTATGTATAGTTAGATCTCGTCAAGACGGTTCGTTTAAATACAATTAGGACCACTTTGAATCATCAGAAAAAAAGATATGGTCAATTTTAGACAAAAAAAAGATATGGTCAATTTTAGATAAAATCACATTTTGACATGTTCTGGCCAAGTCATGATAGGTATTCTTCTACTAGTGAAGGTATGCATAGTTAGATCTCGTCAAGACGGTTCGTTTAAATACAATTCGGACCACTTTGAATCATTAGAAAAAAAAGATATGGTCAATTTTAGACAAAAAAAGATATGGTCAATTTTAGATAAATCACATTTTGACATGTTCTGGCCAAGTCATGATAGGTATTCTACTAGTGAAGGTATGCATAGTTAGATCTCGTCAAGACGGTTCGTTTAAATACAATTCGGACCACTTTGAATCATCAGAAAAAAAGATATGGTCAATTTTAGACAAAAAAAAGATATGGTCAATTTTAGATAAAATCACATTTTGACATGTTCTGGCCAAGTCATGATAGGTATTCTACTAGTGAAGGTATGCATAGTTAGATCTCGTCAAGACGGTTCGTTTAAATACAATTCGGACCACTTTGAATCATCAGAAAAAAAAGATATGGTCAATTTTAGACAAAAAAAGATATGGTCAATTTTAGATAAATCACATTTTGACATGTTCTGGCCAAGTCATGATAGGTATTCTACTAGTGAAGGTATGCATAGTTAGATCTCGTCAAGACGGTTCGTTTAAATACAATTCGGACCACTTTGAATCATCAGAAAAAAAGATATGGTCAATTTTAGACAAATTCACATTTTGACACGTTCTGGCCAAGTCGTGATAGGTATTCTACTAGTGAAGGTATGTATAGTTAGATCTCGTCAAGACGGTTCGTTTAAATACAATTAGGACCACTTTGAATCATCAGAAAAAAAGATATGGTCAAATTTAGACAAAAAAAAGATATGGTCAATTTTAGATAAAATCACATTTTGACATGTTCTGGGAAGTCATGATAGGTATTCTTCTACTAGTGAAGGTATGCATAGTTAGATCTCGTCAAGACGGTTCGTTTAAATACAATTCGGACCACTTTGAATCATTAGAAAAAAAAGATATGGTCAATTTTAGACAAAAAAAGATATGGTCAATTTTAGATAAATCACATTTTGACATGTTCTGGCCAAGTCGTGATAGGTATTCTACTAGTGAAGGTATGCATAGTTAGATCTCGTCAAGACGGTTCGTTTAAATACAATTCGGACCACTTTGAATCATCAGAAAAAAAGATATGGTCAATTTTAGACAAAAAAAAGATATGGTCAATTTTAGATAAAATCACATTTTGACATGTTCTGGCCAAGTCATGATAGGTATTCTACTAGTGAAGGTATGCATAGTTAGATCTCGTCAAGACGGTTCGTTTAAATACAATTCGGACCACTTTGAATCATCAGAAAAAAAGATATGGTCAATTTTAGACAAAAAAAGATATGGTCAATTTTAGATAAATCACATTTTGACATGTTCTGGCCAAGTCGTGATAGGTATTCTACTAGTGAAGGTATATAGTTAGATCTCGTCAAGACGGTTCGTTTAAATACAATTAGGACCACTTTGAATCATCAGAAAAAAAGATATGGTCAATTTTAGACAAAAAAAAGATATGGTCAATTTTAGATAAAATCACATTTTGACATGTTCTGGCCAAGTCATGATAGGTATTCTACTAGTGAAGGTATGCATAGTTAGATCTCGTCAAGACGGTTCGTTTAAATACAATTCGGACCACTTTGAATCATTAGAAAAAAAAGATATGGTCAATTTTAGACAAAAAAAGATATGGTCAATTTTAGATAAATCACATTTTGACATGTTCTGGCCAAGTCATGATAGGTATTCTACTAGTGAAGGTATGCATAGTTAGATCTCGTCAAGACGGTTCGTTTAAATACAATTCGGACCACTTTGAATCATTAGAAAAAAAGATATGGTCAATGTTAGACAAAAAAAGATATGGTCAATTTTAGACAAATTCACATTTTGACATGTTCTGGCCAAGTCGTGATAGGTATTCTACTAGTGAAGGTATGCATAGTTAGATCTCGTCAAGACGGTTCGTTTAAATACAATTCGGACCACTTTGAATCATCAGAAAAAAAGATATGGTCAATGTTAGAAAAAAAAAGATATGGTCAATTTTAGACAAATCACATTTTGACATGTTCTGGCCAAGTCGTGATAGGTATTCTACTAGTGAAGGTATTTATAGTTAGATCTCGTCAAGACGGTTCGTTTAAATACAATTCGGACCACTTTGAATCATCAGAAAAAAAGATATGGTCAATTTAGACAAAAAAAGATATGGTCAATTTTAGACAAATTCACATTTTGACATGTTCTGGCCAAGTCGTGATAGGTATTCTACTAGTGAAGGTATGTATAGTTAGATCTCGTCAAGACGGTTCGTTTAAATACAATTCGGACCACTTTGAATCATTAGAAAAAAAAAGATATGGTCAATGTTAGACAAAAAAAGATATGGTCAATTTTAGACAAATTCACATTTTGACACGTTCTGGCCAAGTCGTGATAGGTATTCTACTAGTGAAGGTATTATAGTTAGATCTCGTCAAGACGGTTCGTTTAAATACAATTAGGACCACTTTGAATCATCAGAAAAAAAGATATGGTCAATTTTAGACAAAAAAAGATATGGTCAATTTTAGATAAATCACATTTTGACATGTTCTGGCCAAGTCATGATAGGTATTCTACTAGTGAAGGTATGCATAGTTAGATCTCGTCAAGACGGTTCGTTTAAATACAATTCGGACCACTTTGAATCATCAGAAAAAAAGATATGGTCAATGTTAGACAAAAAAAGATATGGTCAATTTTAGACAAATTCACATTTTGACATGTTCTGGCCAAGTCGTGATAGGTATTCTACTAGTGAAGGTATGCATAGTTAGATCTCGTCAAGACGGTTCGTTTAAATACAATTCGGACCACTTTGAATCATCAGAAAAAAAGATATGGTCAATGTTAGACAAAAAAAAGATATGGTCAATTTTAGATAAAATCACATTTTGACATGTTCTGGCCAAGTCGTGATAGGTATTCTACTAGTGAAGGTATGTATAGTTAGATCTCGTCAAGACGGTTCGTTTAAATACAATTCGGACCACTTTGAATCATCAGAAAAAAAGATATGGTCAATTTTAGACAAAAAAAGATATGGTCAATTTTAGATAAAATCACATTTTGACATGTTCTGGCCAAGTCATGATAGGTATTCTACTAGTGAAGGTATGCATAGTTAGATCTCGTCAAGACGGTTCGTTTAAATACAATTCGGACCACTTTGAATCATCAGAAAAAAAGATATGGTCAATTTTAGACAAAAAAAGATATGGTCAATTTTAGATAAAATCACATTTTGACATGTTCTGGCCAAGTCATGATAGGTATTCTTCTACTAGTGAAGGTATGCATAGTTAGATCTCGTCAAGACGGTTCGTTTAAATACAATTCGGACCACTTTGAATCATTAGAAAAAAAGATATGGTCAATTTTAGACAAAAAAAGATATGGTCAATTTTAGATAAATCACATTTTGACATGTTCTGGCCAAGTCATGATAGGTATTCTACTAGTGAAGGTATTTATAGTTAGATCTCGTCAAGACGGTTCGTTTAAATACAATTAGGACCACTTTGAATCATCAGAAAAAAAGATATGGTCAATTTTAGACAAAAAAAAGATATGGTCAATTTTAGATAAAATCACATTTTGACATGTTCTGGCCAAGTCATGATAGGTATTCTTCTACTAGTGAAGGTATGCATAGTTAGATCTCGTCAAGACGGTTCGTTTAAATACAATTCGGACCACTTTGAATCATTAGAAAAAAAGATATGGTCAATTTTAGACAAAAAAAGATATGGTCAATTTTAGATAAATCACATTTTGACATGTTCTGGCCAAGTCATGATAGGTATTCTACTAGTGAAGGTATGCATAGTTAGATCTCGTCAAGACGGTTCGTTTAAATACAATTCGGACCACTTTGAATCATTAGAAAAAAAGATATGGTCAATGTTAGACAAAAAAAGATATGGTCAATTTTAGACAAATTCACATTTTGACACGTTCTGGCCAAGTCATGATAGGTATTCTACTAGTGAAGGTATGCATAGTTAGATCTCGTCAAGACGGTTCGTTTAAATACAATTCGACCACTTTGAATCATCAGAAAAAAAGATATGGTCAATGTTAGAAAAAAAAGATATGGTCAATTTTAGACAAATTCACATTTTGACATGTTCTGGCCAAGTCGTGATAGGTATTCTACTAGTGAAGGTATTATAGTTAGATCTCGTCAAGACGGTTCGTTTAAATACAATTCGACCACTTTGAATCATCAGAAAAAAAGATATGGTCAATTTTAGACAAAAAAAGATATGGTCAATTTTAGATAAATTCACATTTTGACATGTTCTGGCCAAGTCGTGATAGGTATTCTACTAGTGAAGGTATGTATAGTTAGATCTCGTCAAGACGGTTCGTTTAAATACAATTCGGACCACTTTGAATCATTAGAAAAAAAAAGATATGGTCAATGTTAGACAAAAAAAGATATGGTCAATTTTAGACAAATTCACATTTTGACATGTTCTGGCCAAGTCGTGATAGGTATTCTACTAGTGAAGGTATTATAGTTAGATCTCGTCAAGACGGTTCGTTTAAATACAATTCGGACCACTTTGAATCATCAGAAAAAAAGATATGGTCAATTTAGACAAAAAAAGATATGGTCAATTTTAGATAAATCACATTTTGACATGTTCTGGCCAAGTCATGATAGGTATTCTACTAGTGAAGGTATGCATAGTTAGATCTCGTCAAGACGGTTCGTTTAAATACAATTCGGACCACTTTGAATCATCAGAAAAAAAGATATGGTCAATGTTAGACAAAAAAAGATATGGTCAATTTTAGACAAATTCACATTTTGACACGTTCTGGCCAAGTCGTGATAGGTATTCTACTAGTGAAGGTATGCATAGTTAGATCTCGTCAAGACGGTTCGTTTAAATACAATTCGGACCACTTTGAATCATCAGAAAAAAAGATATGGTCAATGTTAGACAAAAAAAAGATATGGTCAATTTTAGATAAAATCACATTTTGACATGTTCTGGCCAAGTCGTGATAGGTATTCTACTAGTGAAGGTATGTATAGTTAGATCTCGTCAAGACGGTTCGTTTAAATACAATTCGGACCACTTTGAATCATCAGAAAAAAAGATATGGTCAATTTTAGACAAAAAAAAGATATGGTCAATTTTAGATAAAATCACATTTTGACATGTTCTGGCCAAGTCATGATAGGTATTCTACTAGTGAAGGTATGCATAGTTAGATCTCGTCAAGACGGTTCGTTTAAATACAATTCGGACCACTTTGAATCATTAGAAAAAAAAGATATGGTCAATTTTAGACAAAAAAAGATATGGTCAATTTTAGATAAATCACATTTTGACATGTTCTGGCCAAGTCATGATAGGTATTCTACTAGTGAAGGTATGCATAGTTAGATCTCGTCAAGACGGTTCGTTTAAATACAATTCGGACCACTTTGAATCATTAGAAAAAAAAGATATGGTCAATGTTAGACAAAAAAAGATATGGTCAATTTTAGATAAATTCACATTTTGACATGTTCTGGCCAAGTCATGATAGGTATTCTACTAGTGAAGGTATGCATAGTTAGATCTCGTCAAGACGGTTCGTTTAAATACAATTCGGACCACTTTGAATCATCAGAAAAAAAGATATGGTCAATGTTAGACAAAAAAAGATATGGTCAATTTTAGACAAATTCACATTTTGACATGTTCTGGCCAAGTCGTGATAGGTATTCTACTAGTGAAGGTATTGCAGTTAGATCTCGTCAAGACGGTTCGTTTAAATACAATTCGGACCACTTTGAATCATCAGAAAAAAAGATATGGTCAATGTTAGACAAAAAAAGATATGGTCAATTTTAGACAAATTCACATTTTGACACGTTCTGGCCAAGTCGTGATAGGTATTCTACTAGTGAAGGTATTTATAGTTAGATCTCGTCAAGACGGTTCGTTTAAATACAATTAGGACCACTTTGAATCATCAGAAAAAAAGATATGGTCAATTTTAGACAAAAAAAAGATATGGTCAATTTTAGATAAAATCACATTTTGACATGTTCTGGCCAAGTCATGATAGGTATTCTACTAGTGAAGGTATGCATAGTTAGATCTCGTCAAGACGGTTCGTTTAAATACAATTCGGACCACTTTGAATCATCAGAAAAAAAGATATGGTCAATTTTAGACAAAAAAAGATATGGTCAATTTTAGAAAATCACATTTTGACATGTTCTGGCCAAGTCATGATAGGTATTCTACTAGTGAAGGTATGCATAGTTAGATCTCGTCAAGACGGTTCGTTTAAATACAATTCGGACCACTTTGAATCATTAGAAAAAAAGATATGGTCAATTTTAGACAAAAAAAGATATGGTCAATTTTAGATAAATCACATTTTGACATGTTCTGGCCAAGTCATGATAGGTATTCTACTAGTGAAGGTATGCATAGTTAGATCTCGTCAAGACGGTTCGTTTAAATACAATTCGGACCACTTTGAATCATTAGAAAAAAAAGATATGGTCAATGTTAGACAAAAAAAGATATGGTCAATTTTAGACAAATTCACATTTTGACATGTTCTGGCCAAGTCGTGATAGGTATTCTACTAGTGAAGGTATGCATAGTTAGATCTCGTCAAGACGGTTCGTTTAAATACAATTCGGACCACTTTGAATCATCAGAAAAAAAGATATGGTCAATGTTAGACAAAAAAAGATATGGTCAATTTTAGACAAATTCACATTTTGACATGTTCTGGCCAAGTCGTGATAGGTATTCTACTAGTGAAGGTATTTATAGTTAGATCTCGTCAAGACGGTTCGTTTAAATACAATTCGGACCACTTTGAATCATCAGAAAAAAAGATATGGTCAATGTTAGACAAAAAAAGATATGGTCAATTTTAGACAAATTCACATTTTGACATGTTCTGGCCAAGTCGTGATAGGTATTCTACTAGTGAAGGTATTTATAGTTAGATCTCGTCAAGACGGTTCGTTTAAATACAATTCGGACCACTTTGAATCATCAGAAAAAAAGATATGGTCAATTTTAGACAAAAAAAAGATATGGTCAATTTTAGATAAAATCACATTTTGACATGTTCTGGCCAAGTCATGATAGGTATTCTACTAGTGAAGGTATGCATAGTTAGATCTCGTCAAGACGGTTCGTTTAAATACAATTCGGACCACTTTGAATCATCAGAAAAAAAGATATGGTCAATTTTAGACAAAAAAAGATATGGTCAATTTTAGATAAATCACATTTTGACATGTTCTGGCCAAGTCATGATAGGTATTCTACTAGTGAAGGTATGCATAGTTAGATCTCGTCAAGACGGTTCGTTTAAATACAATTCGAACCACTTTGAATCATCAGAAAAAAAAGATATGGTCAATTTTAGACAAATTCACATTTTGACACGTTCTGGCCAAGTCGTGATAGGTATTCTACTAGTGAAGGTATTTATAGTTAGATCTCGTCAAGACGGTTCGTTTAAATACAATTAGGACCACTTTGAATCATCAGAAAAAAAGATATGGTCAATTTTAGACAAAAAAAAGATATGGTCAATTTTAGATAAAATCACATTTTGACATGTTCTGGCCAAGTCATGATAGGTATTCTACTAGTGAAGGTATGCATAGTTAGATCTCGTCAAGACGGTTCGTTTAAATACAATTCGGACCACTTTGAATCATAGAAAAAAAAGATATGGTCAATGTTAGACAAAAAAAGATATGGTCAATTTTAGACAAAATCACATTTTGACATGTTCTGGCCAAGTCGTGATAGGTATTCTACTAGTGAAGGTATTATAGTTAGATCTCGTCAAGACGGTTCGTTTAAATACAATTAGGACCACTTTGAATCATCAGAAAAAAAGATATGGTCAATTTTAGACAAAAAAAAGATATGGTCAATTTTAGATAAAATCACATTTTGACATGTTCTGGAAGTCATGATAGGTATTCTACTAGTGAAGGTATGCATAGTTAGATCTCGTCAAGACGGTTCGTTTAAATACAATTCGGACCACTTTGAATCATTAGAAAAAAAAGATATGGTCAATTTTAGACAAAAAAAGATATGGTCAATTTTAGATAAATCACATTTTGACATGCTCTGGCCAAGTCATGATAGGTATTCTACTAGTGAAGGTATGCATAGTTAGATCTCGTCAAGACGGTTCGTTTAAATACAATTCGGACCACTTTGAATCATTAGAAAAAAAGATATGGTCAATGTTAGACAAAAAAAGATATGGTCAATTTTAGATAAATTCACATTTTGACATGTTCTGGCCAAGTCATGATAGGTATTCTACTAGTGAAGGTATGCATAGTTAGATCTCGTCAAGACGGTTCGTTTAAATACAATTCGAACCACTTTGAATCATCAGAAAAAAGATATGGTCAATGTTAGAAAAAAAAAAGATATGGTCAATTTTAGACAAATTCACATTTTGACATGTTCTGGCCAAGTCGTGATAGGTATTCTACTAGTGAAGGTATTTACAGTTAGATCTCGTCAAGACGGTTCGTTTAAATACAATTCGGACCACTTTGAATCATCAGAAAAAAAGATATGGTCAATTTTAGACAAAAAAAGATATGGTCAATTTTAGATAAATTCACATTTTGACATGTTCTGGCCAAGTCGTGATAGGTATTCTACTAGTGAAGGTATGCATATAGTTAGATCTCGTCAAGACGGTTCGTTTAAATACAATTCGGACCACTTTGAATCATTAGAAAAAAAAGATATGGTCAATGTTAGACAAAAAAAAGATATGGTCAATTTTAGACAAATCACATTTTGACACGTTCTGGCCAAGTCGTGATAGGTATTCTACTAGTGAAGGTATTTATAGTTAGATCTCGTCAAGACGGTTCGTTTAAATACAATTCGGACCACTTTGAATCATCAGAAAAAAAGATATGGTCAATTTTAGACAAAAAAAGATATGGTCAATTTTAGATAAATCACATTTTGACATGTTCTGGCCAAGTCATGATAGGTATTCTACTAGTGAAGGTATGCATAGTTAGATCTCGTCAAGACGGTTCGTTTAAATACAATTCGACCACTTTGAATCATCAGAAAAAAAGATATGGTCAATGTTAGACAAAAAAAGATATGGTCAATTTTAGACAAATTCACATTTTGACATGTTCTGGCCAAGTCGTGATAGGTATTCTACTAGTGAAGGTATTTATAGTTAGATCTCGTCAAGACGGTTCGTTTAAATACAATTCGAACCACTTTGAATCATCAGAAAAAAAGATATGGTCAATGTTAGACAAAAAAAAGATATGGTCAATTTTAGACAAATTCACATTTGACACGTTCTGGCCAAGTCGTGATAGGTATTCTACTAGTGAAGGTATTTATAGTTAGATCTCGTCAAGACGGTTCGTTTAAATACAATTAGGACCACTTTGAATCATCAGAAAAAAAGATATGGTCAATTTAGACAAAAAAAAAGATATGGTCAATTTTAGATAAAATCACATTTTGACATGTTCTGGCCAAGTCGTGATAGGTATTCTACTAGTGAAGGTATGCATAGTTAGATCTCGTCAAGACGGTTCGTTTAAATACAATTCGGACCACTTTGAATCATTAGAAAAAAAGATATGGTCAATTTTAGACAAAAAAAAGATATGGTCAATTTTAGATAAATCACATTTTGACATGTTCTGGCCAAGTCATGATAGGTATTCTACTAGTGAAGGTATGCATAGTTAGATCTCGTCAAGACGGTTCGTTTAAATACAATTCGGACCACTTTGAATCATCAGAAAAAAAAGATATGGTCAATGTTAGACAAAAAAAGATATGGTCAATTTTAGATAAATTCACATTTTGACATGTTCTGGCCAAGTCGTGATAGGTATTCTACTAGTGAAGGTATTATAGTTAGATCTCGTCAAGACGGTTCGTTTAAATACAATTCGGACCACTTTGAATCATCAAAAAAAAAGATATGGTCAATTTTAGACAAAAAAAGATATGGTCAATTTTAGACAAATTCACATTTTGACATGTTCTGGCCAAGTCGTGATAGGTATTCTACTAGTGAAGGTATTTACAGTTAGATCTCGTCAAGACGGTTCGTTTAAATACAATTAGGACCACTTTGAATCATCAGAAAAAAAGATATGGTCAATTTTAGACAAAAAAAAGATATGGTCAATTTTAGATAAATCACATTTTGACATGTTCTGGCCAAGTCATGATAGGTATTCTACTAGTGAAGGTATGCATAGTTAGATCTCGTCAAGACGGTTCGTTTAAATACAATTCGGACCACTTTGAATCATTAGAAAAAAAAGATATGGTCAATGTTAGACAAAAAAAGATATGGTCAATTTTAGATAAATCACATTTTGACATGTTCTGGCCAAGTCATGATAGGTATTCTACTAGTGAAGGTATGCATAGTTAGATCTCGTCAAGACGGTTCGTTAAATACAATTCGGACCACTTTGAATCATCAGAAAAAAAGATATGGTCAATGTTAGAAAAAAAAGATATGGTCAATTTTAGACAAATTCACATTTTGACATGTTCTGGCCAAGTCGTGATAGGTATTCTACTAGTGAAGGTATGCATAGTTAGATCTCGTCAAGACGGTTCGTTTAAATACAATTCGGACCACTTTGAATCATCAGAAAAAAAGATATGGTCAATTTTAGACAAAAAAAGATATGGTCAATTTTAGACAAATTCACATTTTGACACGTTCTGGCCAAGTCGTGATAGGTATTCTACTAGTGAAGGTATGTATAGTTAGATCTCGTCAAGACGGTTCGTTTAAATACAATTCGGACCACTTTGAATCATCAGAAAAAAAGATATGGTCAATGTTAGACAAAAAAGATATGATATGGTCAATTTTAGAAAATCACATTTTGACATGTTCTGGCCAAGTCGTGATAGGTATATTCTACTAGTGAAGGTATTATAGTTAGATCTCGTCAAGACGGTTCGTTTAAATACAATTCGGACCACTTTGAATCATCAGAAAAAAAATATGGTCAATTTAGACAAAAAAAGATATGGTCAATTTTAGATAAATCACATTTTGACATGTTCTGGCCAAGTCATGATAGGTATTCTACTAGTGAAGGTATGCATAGTTAGATCTCGTCAAGACGGTTCGTTTAAATACAATTCGGACCACTTTGAATCATCAGAAAAAAAGATATGGTCAATTTTAGACAAAAAAAGATATGGTCAATTTTAGACAAATCACATTTTGACATGTTCTGGCCAAGTCGTGATAGGTATTCTACTAGTGAAGGTATTTATAGTTAGATCTCGTCAAGACGGTTCGTTTAAATACAATTCGGACCACTTTGAATCATCAGAAAAAAAGATATGGTCAATGTTAGACAAAAAAAGATATGGTCAATTTTAGACAAATTCACATTTTGACATGTTCTGGCCAAGTCGTGATAGGTATTCTACTAGTGAAGGTATTTATAGTTAGATCTCGTCAAGACGGTTCGTTTAAATACAATTAGGACCACTTTGAATCATCAGAAAAAAAGATATGGTCAATTTTAGACAAAAAAAAGATATGGTCAATTTTAGAAAAATCACATTTTGACATGTTCTGGCCAAGTCGTGATAGGTATTCTACTAGTGAAGGTATGCATAGTTAGATCTCGTCAAGACGGTTCGTTTAAATACAATTAGGACCACTTTGAATCATCAGAAAAAAAGATATGGTCAATTTTAGACAAAAAAAAAGATATGGTCAATTTTAGATAAAATCACATTTTGACATGTTGGGCCAAGTCATGATAGGTATTATTCTACTAGTGAAGGTATGCATAGTTAGATCTCGTCAAGACGGTTCGTTTAAATACAATTCGGACCACTTTGAATCATTAGAAAAAAAGATATGGTCAATTTTAGACAAAAAAAGATATGGTCAATTTTAGATAAATCACATTTTGACATGTTCTGGCCAAGTCATGATAGGTATTCTACTAGTGAAGGTATGCATAGTTAGATCTCGTCAAGACGGTTCGTTTAAATACAATTCGGACCACTTTGAATCATCAGAAAAAAAGATATGGTCAATTTAGACAAAAAAAGATATGGTCAATTTTAGACAAATCACATTTTGACATGTTCTGGCCAAGTCGTGATAGGTATTCTACTAGTGAAGGTATGTATAGTTAGATCTCGTCAAGACGGTTCGTTTAAATACAATTCGGACCACTTTGAATCATCAGAAAAAAAAGATATGGTCAATGTTAGACAAAAAAAGATATGGTCAATTTTAGACAAATTCACATTTTGACATGTTCTGGCCAAGTCGTGATAGGTATTCTACTAGTGAAGGTATGCATAGTTAGATCTCGTCAAGACGGTTCGTTTAAATACAATTAGGACCACTTTGAATCATCAGAAAAAAAGATATGGTCAATTTTAGACAAAAAAAGATATGGTCAATTTTAGATAAATCACATTTGACATGTTCTGGCCAAGTCATGATAGGTATTCTACTAGTGAAGGTATGCATAGTTAGATCTCGTCAAGACGGTTCGTTTAAATACAATTCGGACCACTTTGAATCATCAGAAAAAAAGATATGGTCAATGTTAGACAAAAAAAGATATGGTCAATTTTAGACAAATCACATTTGACATGTTCTGGCCAAGTCGTGATAGGTATTCTACTAGTGAAAGGTTGATAGTTAGATCTCGTCAAGACGGTTCGTTTAAATACAATTCGGACCACTTTGAATCATCAGAAAAAAAGATATGGTCAATGTTAGAAAAAAAAAGATATGGTCAATTTTAGACAAATTCACATTTTGACATGTTCTGGCCAAGTCGTGATAGGTATTCTACTAGTGAAGGTATTTACATAGTTAGATCTCGTCAAGACGGGTTCGTTTAAATACAATTCGGACCACTTTGAATCATCAGAAAAAAAGATATGGTCAATGTTAGACAAAAAAAGATATGGTCAATTTTAGACAAATCACATTTTGACATGTTCTGGCCAAGTCGTGATAGGTATTCTACTAGTGAAGGTATGTATAGTTAGATCTCGTCAAGACGGTTCGTTTAAAACAATTCGGACCACTTTGAATCATCAGAAAAAAAGATATGGTCAATTTAGACAAAAAAAAGATATGGTCAATTTAGACAAATCACATTTGACACGTTCTGGCCAAGTCGTGATAGGTATTCTACTAGTGAAGGTATTTATAGTTAGATCTCGTCAAGACGGTTCGTTTAAATACAATTAGGACCACTTGAATCATCAGAAAAAAAAGATATGGTCAATTTAGACAAAAAAGATATGGTCAATTTTAGATAAATCACATTTTGACATGTTCTGGCAAGTCATGATAGGTATTCTACTAGTGAAGGTATGCATAGTTAGATCTCGTCAAGACGGTTCGTTAAATACAATTCGGACCACTTTGAATCATCAGAAAAAAGATATGGTCAATGTTAGACAAAAAAGATA
>CALZFC010000225.1:0-72046 GCA_945643635.1 Allodiplogaster sudhausi | reverse complement strand
GGGCCTCGAACCCGCGACAGCCAGATTAAGAGTCTGGTGCTCTACCGACTGAGCTAACCGGGCTACGGATGCGCTTCATTAAAAGATGCGAAAGAACGTTGTTCAAAAAGAGGTCGTGCAAAACGCGAAAACAGAGTTGTAAAGTTCAAAAATAAATTCAACGAACAATATCTGCATTGCAAAATAGATTTGTCTTTATTGAACCGTGAAAAAAGAAAAGGTTGAAGCCCGATGCGGGGCTCGAACCCGCGACAGCCAGATTAAGAGTCTGGTGCTCTACCGACTGAGCTAACCGGGCTACGGATGCGCTTCATTAAAAGATAAAGAACGTTGTTCAAAAAGAGGTCGTTCAAAACGCGAAGAAAAGAGTTGTAAGTTCAAAAATAAATTCAACGAACAATATCTGCATTGCAAAATTAATTTGTCTTTATTGAACCGTGAAAAAAGAAAAAGTTGAAGCCCGTTGGGCTCGAACCCTCGACAGCCAGATTAAGAGTCTGGTGCTCTACCGACTGAGCTAACCGGGCTACGGATGCGCTTCATTAAAAGATGCGAAAGAACGTTGTTCAAAAAGAGTTCGTTTAAAACGCGAAGAACAGAGTTGTAAATTCAAATAAATTCAACGAACAATATCTGCATTGCAAAATTGATTTGTCTTTATTGAACCGTGAAAAAAGAAAACGTTGAAGCCCGATGCGGGGCTCGAACCCGCGACAGCCAGATTAAGAGTCTGGTGCTCTACCGACTGAGCTAACCGGGCTACGGATGCGCTTCATTAAAAGATGCGAAAGAACGTTGTTCAAAAAGAGGTCGTGCAAAAACGCGAAGAACAGAGTTGTAAAGTTCAAAAATAAATTCAACGAACAATATCTGCATTGCAAAATTATTTGTCTTTATTGAACCGTGAAAAAAGAAACGTTGAAGCCCGATGCGGGGCTCGAACCCGCGACAGCCAGATTAAGAGTCTGGTGCTCTACCGACTGAGCTAACCGGCTACGGATGCGCTTCATTAAAAGATGCGAAAGAACGTTGTTCAAAAAAGAGGTCGTGCAAAAACGCGAAGAACAGAGTTGTAAAGTTCAAAATAAATTCAACGAACAATATCTGCATTGCAAAATTAATTGTCTTTATTGAACCGTGAAAAAAGAAAGTTGAAGCCCGATGCGGGGCTCGAACCCGCGACAGCCAGATTAAGAGTCTGGTGCTCTACCGACTGAGCTAACCGGGCTACGGATGCGCTTCATTAAAAGATGCGAAAGAACGTTGTTCAAAAAAGAGGTCGTGCAAAAACGCGAAGAACAGAGTTGTAAAGTTCAAAAATAAATTCAACGAACAATATCTGCATTGCAAAATAGATTTGTCTTTATTGAACCGTGAAAAAAGAAAACGTTGAAGCCCGATGCGGGGCTCGAACCCGCGACAGCCAGATTAAGAGTCTGGTGCTCTACCGACTGAGCTAACCGGCTACGGATGCGCTTCATTAAAAGATGCGAAAGAACGTTGTTCAAAAAGAGGTCGTGCAAAACGCGAAGAACAGAGTTGTAAAGTTCAAAAATAAATTCAACGAACAATATCTGCATTGCAAAATTAATTTGTCTTTATTGAACCGTGAAAAAAGAAAAGTTGAAGCCCGATGCGGGGCTCGAACCCGCGACAGCCAGATTAAGAGTCTGGTGCTCTACCGACTGAGCTAACCGGGCTACGGATGCGCTTCATTAAAAGATGCGAAAGAACGTTGTTCAAAAAAGAGGTCGTTCTAAAACGCGAAGAACAGAGTTGTAAAGTTCAAAAATAAATTCAACGAACAATATCTGCATTGCAAAATAGATTTGTCTTTATTGAACCGTGAAAAAGAAAACGTTGAAGCAAGCGATGCGGGGCTCGAACCCGCGACAGCCAGATTAAGAGTCTGGTGCTCTACCGACTGAGCTAACCGGGCTACGGATGCGCTTCATTAAAAGATGCGAAAGAACGTTGTTCAAAAAGCGGTCGTGCAAAAACGCGAAGAACAGAGTTGTAAAGTTCAAAAATAAATTCAACGAACAATATCTGCATTGCAAATTAATTTGTCTTTATTGAACCGTGAAAAAAGAAAAAGTTGAAGCCCGATGCGGGGCTCGAACCCGCGACAGCCAGATTAAGAGTCTGGTGCTCTACCGACTGAGCTAACCGGGCTACGGATGCGCTTCATTAAAAGATGCGAAAGAAACGTTGTTCAAAAAAGAGGTCGTGCAAAACGCGAAGAACAGAGTTGTAAAGTTCAAAATAAATTCAACGAACAATATCTGCATTGCAAAATTAATTGTCTTTATTGAACCGTGAAAAAAGAAACGTTGAAGCCCGATGCGGGGCTCGAACCCGCGACAGCCAGATTAAGAGTCTGGTGCTCTACCGACTGAGCTAACCGGCTACGGATGCGCTTCATTAAAAGATGCGAAAGAACGTTGTTCAAAAAAGAGGTCGTTCAAAACGCGAAGAACAGAGTTGTAAAGTTCAAAATAAATTCAACGACAATATCTGCATTGCAAAATAGATTTGTCTTTATTGAACCGTGAAAAAAGAAAAACGTTGAAGCCCGATGCGGGGCTCGAACCCGCGACAGCCAGATTAAGAGTCTGGTGCTCTACCGACTGAGCTAACCGGGCTACGGATGCGCTTCATTAAAAGATGCGAAAGAACGTTGTTCAAAAAGAGGTCGTGCAAAAACGCGAAGAACAGAGTTGTAAAGTTCAAAAATAAATTCAACGAACAATATCTGCATTGCAAAATTAATTTGTCTTTATTGAACCGTGAAAAAAGAAAAAGTTGAAGCCCGATGCGGGGCTCGAACCCGCGACAGCCAGATTAAGAGTCTGGTGCTCTACGACTGAGCTAACCGGCTACGGATGCGCTTCATTAAAAGATGCGAAAGAACGTTGTTCAAAAAAGAGGTCGTGCAAAAACGCGAAGAACAGAGTTGTAAAGTTCAAAAATAAATTCAACGAACAATATCTGCATTGCAAAATTAATTTGTCTTTATTGAACCGTGAAAAAAGAAAAAGTTGAAGCCCGATGCGGGGCTCGAACCCGCGACAGCCAGATTAAGAGTCTGGTGCTCTACCGACTGAGCTAACCGGGCTACGGATGCGCTTCATTAAAAGATGCGAAAGAACGTTGTTCAAAAAGAGGTCGTGCAAAACGAAACGCGAAAACAGAGTTGTAAAGTTCAAAAATAAATTCAACGAACAATATCTGCATTGCAAAATTAATTTGTCTTTATTGAACCGTGAAAAAAGAAAAACGTTGAAGCCCGATGCGGGGCTCGAACCCGCGACAGCCAGATTAAGAGTCTGGTGCTCTACCGACTGAGCTAACCGGGCTACGGATGCGCTTCATTAAAAGATGCGAAAGAACGTTGTTCAAAAAGAGGTCGTGCAAAAACGCGAAGAACAGAGTTGTAAAGTTCAAAAATAAATTCAACGAACAATATCTGCATTGCAAAATAGATTTGTCTTTATTGAACCGTGAAAAAAGAAAAGTTGAAGCCCGATGCGGGGCTCGAACCCGCGACAGCCAGATTAAGAGTCTGGTGCTCTACCGACTGAGCTAACCGGGCTACGGATGCGCTTCATTAAAAGATGCGAAAGAACGTTGTTCAAAAAAGAGGTCGTGCAAAACGCGAAGAACAGAGTTGTAAAGTTCAAAATAAATTCAACGAACAATATCTGCATTGCAAAATTGATTTGTCTTTATTGAACCGTGAAAAAAGAAAACGTTGAAGCCCGATGCGGGGCTCGAACCCGCGACAGCCAGATTAAGAGTCTGGTGCTCTACCGACTGAGCTAACCGGGCTACGGATGCGCTTCATTAAAAGATGCGAAAGAACGTTGTTCAAAAAAGAGGTCGTGCAAAACGCGAAGAACAGAGTTGTAAAGTTCAAAAATAAATTCAACGAACAATATCTGCATTGCAAAATTAATTTGTCTTTATTGAACCGTGAAAAAAGAAAAGTTGAAGCCCGATGCGGGGCTCGAACCCGCGACAGCCAGATTAAGAGTCTGGTGCTCTACCGACTGAGCTAACCGGGCTACGGATGCGCTTCATTAAAAGATGCGAAAGAACGTTGTTCAAAAAGAGGTCGTTCAAAACGCGAAGAACAGAGTTGTAAAGTTCAAAAATAAATTCAACGAACAATATCTGCATTGCAAAATAATTTGTCTTTATTGAACCGTGAAAAAAGAAAAAGTTGAAGCCCGATGCGGGGCTCGAACCCGCGACAGCCAGATTAAGAGTCTGGTGCTCTACCGACTGAGCTAACCGGGCTACGGATGCGCTTCATTAAAAGATGCGAAAGAACGTTGTTCAAAAAGAGGTCGTGCAAAAACGCGAAGAACAGAGTTGTAAAGTTCAAAAATAAATTCAACGAACAATATCTGCATTGCAAAATAGATTTGTCTTTATTGAACCGTGAAAAAAGAAAAAGTTGAAGCCCGATGCGGGGCTCGAACCCGCGACAGCCAGATTAAGAGTCTGGTGCTCTACCGACTGAGCTAACCGGGCTACGGATGCGCTTCATTAAAAGATGCGAAAGAACGTTGTTCAAAAAAGAGGTCGTTGCAAAAACGCGAAGAACAGAGTTGTAAAGTTCAAAAATAAATTCAACGAACAATATCTGCATTGCAAAAGATTTGTCTTTATTGAACCGTGAAAAAAGAAACGTTGAAGCCCGATGCGGGGCTCGAACCCGCGACAGCCAGATTAAGAGTCTGGTGCTCTACCGACTGAGCTAACCGGGCTACGGATGCGCTTCATTAAAAGATGCGAAAGAACGTTGTTCAAAAAAGAGGTCGTTCAAAACGCGAAGAACAGAGTTGTAAAGTTCAAAAATAAATTCAACGAACAATATCTGCATTGCAAAATAATTTGTCTTTATTGAACCGTGAAAAAAGAAAACGTTGAAGCCCGATGCGGGGCTCGAACCCGCGACAGCCAGATTAAGAGTCTGGTGCTCTACCGACTGAGCTAACCGGGCTACGGATGCGCTTCATTAAAAGATGCGAAAGAACGTTGTTCAAAAAAGAGGTCGTGCAAAACGCGAAGAACAGAGTTGTAAAGTTCAAAAATAAATTCAACGAACAATATCTGCATTGCAAAATAGATTTGTCTTTATTGAACCGTGAAAAAAGAAAACGTTGAAGCCCGATGCGGGGCTCGAACCCGCGACAGCCAGATTAAGAGTCTGGTGCTCTACCGACTGAGCTAACCGGGCTACGGATGCGCTTCATTAAAAGATGCGAAAGAACGTTGTTCAAAAAGAGGTCGTGCAAAAACGCGAAGAACAGAGTTGTAAAGTTCAAAATAAATTCAACGAACAATATCTGCATTGCAAAATTAATTTGTCTTTATTGAACCGTGAAAAAAGAAAAGTTGAAGCCCGATGCGGGGCTCGAACCCGCGACAGCCAGATTAAGAGTCTGGTGCTCTACCGACTGAGCTAACCGGGCTACGGATGCGCTTCATTAAAAGATGCGAAAGAACGTTGTTCAAAAAAGAGGTCGTGCAAAACGCGAAGAACAGAGTTGTAAAGTTCAAAAATAAATTCAACGAACAATATCTGCATTGCAAAATTAGATTTGTCTTTATTGAACCGTGAAAAAAGAAAACGTTGAAGCCCGATGCGGGGCTCGAACCCGCGACAGCCAGATTAAGAGTCTGGTGCTCTACCGACTGAGCTAACCGGGCTACGGATGCGCTTCATTAAAAGATGCGAAAGAACGTTGTTCAAAAAAGAGGTCGTGCAAAAACGCGAAGAACAGAGTTGTAAAGTTCAAAAATAAATTCAACGAACAATATCTGCATTGCAAAATAGATTTGTCTTTATTGAACCGTGAAAAAAGAAAACGTTGAAGCCCGATGCGGGGCTCGAACCCGCGACAGCCAGATTAAGAGTCTGGTGCTCTACCGACTGAGCTAACCGGGCTACGGATGCGCTTCATTAAAAGATGCGAAAGAACGTTGTTCAAAAAAGAGGTCGTGCAAAAACGCGAAGAACAGAGTTGTAAAGTTCAAAAATAAATTCAACGAACAATATCTGCATTGCAAAATTAATTTGTCTTTATTGAACCGTGAAAAAAGAAAAAGTTGAAGCCCGATGCGGGGCTCGAACCCGCGACAGCCAGATTAAGAGTCTGGTGCTCTACCGACTGAGCTAACCGGGCTACGGATGCGCTTCATTAAAAGATGCGAAAGAACGTTGTTCAAAAAAGAGGTCGTGCAAAAACGCGAAGAACAGAGTTGTAAAGTTCAAAAATAAATTCAACGAACAATATCTGCATTGCAAAATAGATTTGTCTTTATTGAACCGTGAAAAAAGAAAACGTTGAAGCCCGATGCGGGGCTCGAACCCGCGACAGCCAGATTAGAGTCTGGTGCTCTACCGACTGAGCTAACCGGGCTACGGATGCGCTTCATTAAAAGATGCGAAAGAACGTTGTTCAAAAAAGAGGTCGTGCAAAAACGCGAAGAACAGAGTTGTAAAGTTCAAAAATAAATTCAACGAACAATATCTGCATTGCAAAATAGATTTGTCTTTATTGAACCGTGAAAAAAGAAAACGTTGAAGCCCGATGCGGGGCTCGAACCCGCGACAGCCAGATTAAGAGTCTGGTGCTCTACCGACTGAGCTAACCGGGCTACGGATGCGCTTCATTAAAAGATGCGAAAGAACGTTGTTCAAAAAAGAGGTCGTGCAAAAACGCGAAGAACAGAGTTGTAAAGTTCAAAAATAAATTCAACGAACAATATCTGCATTGCAAAATTAATTTGTCTTTATTGAACCGTGAAAAAAGAAAAGTTGAAGCCCGATGCGGGGCTCGAACCCGCGACAGCCAGATTAAGAGTCTGGTGCTCTACCGACTGAGCTAACCGGGCTACGGATGCGCTTCATTAAAAGATGCGAAAGAACGTTGTTCAAAAAGAGGTCGTGCAAAAACGCGAAGAACAGAGTTGTAAAGTTCAAAAATAAATTCAACGAACAATATCTGCATTGCAAAATAGATTTGTCTTTATTGAACCGTGAAAAAAGAAAACGTTGAAGCCCGATGCGGGGCTCGAACCCGCGACAGCCAGATTAAGAGTCTGGTGCTCTACCGACTGAGCTAACCGGGCTACGGATGCGCTTCATTAAAAGATGCGAAAGAACGTTGTTCAAAAAAGAGGTCGTTCAAAACGCGAAGAACAGAGTTGTAAAGTTCAAAATAAATTCAACGAACAATATCTGCATTGCAAAATAGATTTGTCTTTATTGAACCGTGAAAAAGAAAAGTTGAAGCCCGATGCGGGGCTCGAACCCGCGACAGCCAGATTAAGAGTCTGGTGCTCTACCGACTGAGCTAACCGGGCTACGGATGCGCTTCATTAAAAGATGCGAAAGAACGTTGTTCAAAAGAGGTCGTGCAAAAAGAAGATGGTAAAGTTCAAAAATAAATTCAACGAACAATATCTGCATTGCAAAATTAATTTGTCTTTATTGAACCGTGAAAAAAGAAAACGTTGAAGCCCGATGCGGGGCTCGAACCCGCGACAGCCAGATTAAGAGTCTGGTGCTCTACCGACTGAGCTAACCGGGCTACGGATGCGCTTCATTAAAAGATGCGAAAGAACGTTGTTCAAAAAAGAGGTCGTGCAAAAACGCGAAGAACAGAGTTGTAAAGTTCAAAAATAAATTCAACGAACAATATCTGCATTGCAAAATTAATTTGTCTTTATTGAACCGTGAAAAAAGAAAAAGTTGAAGCCCGATGCGGGGCTCGAACCCGCGACAGCCAGATTAAGAGTCTGGTGCTCTACCGACTGAGCTAACCGGGCTACGGATGCGCTTCATTAAAAGATGCGAAAGAACGTTGTTCAAAAAAGAGGTCGTGCAAAAACGCGAAGAACAGAGTTGTAAAGTTCAAAAATAAATTCAACGAACAATATCTGCATTGCAAAATTAATTTGTCTTTATTGAACCGTGAAAAAAGAAAAGTTGAAGCCCGATGCGGGGCTCGAACCCGCGACAGCCAGATTAAGAGTCTGGTGCTCTACCGACTGAGCTAACCGGGCTACGGATGCGCTTCATTAAAAGATGCGAAAGAACGTTGTTCAAAAAAGAGGTCGTGCAAAAACGCGAAGAACAGAGTTGTAAAGTTCAAAAATAAATTCAACGAACAATATCTGCATTGCAAAATTAATTTGTCTTTATTGAACCGTGAAAAAGAAAAAGTTGAAGCCCGATGCGGGGCTCGAACCCGCGACAGCCAGATTAAGAGTCTGGTGCTCTACCGACTGAGCTAACCGGGCTACGGATGCGCTTCATTAAAAGATGCGAAAGAACGTTGTTCAAAAAAGAGGTCGTTCTAAAACGCGAAGAACAGAGTTGTAAAGTTCAAAAATAAATTCAACGAACAATATCTGCATTGCAAAATAATTTGTCTTTATTGAACCGTGAAAAAAGAAAAACGTTGAAGCCCGATGCGGGGCTCGAACCCGCGACAGCCAGATTAAGAGTCTGGTGCTCTACCGACTGAGCTAACCGGGCTACGGATGCGCTTCATTAAAAGATGCGAAAGAACGTTGTTCAAAAAGAGGTCGTGCAAAAACGCGAAGAACAGAGTTGTAAAGTTCAAAAATAAATTCAACGAACAATATCTGCATTGCAAAATAGATTTGTCTTTATTGAACCGTGAAAAAAGAAAAAGTTGAAGCCCGATGCGGGGCTCGAACCCGCGACAGCCAGATTAAGAGTCTGGTGCTCTACCGACTGAGCTAACCGGGCTACGGATGCGCTTCATTAAAAGATGCGAAAGAACGTTGTTCAAAAAAGAGGTCGTGCAAAACGCGAAGAACAGAGTTGTAAAGTTCAAAAATAAATTCAACGAACAATATCTGCATTGCAAAATAGATTTGTCTTTATTGAACCGTGAAAAAAGAAAACGTTGAAGCCCGATGCGGGGCTCGAACCCGCGACAGCCAGATTAAGAGTCTGGTGCTCTACCGACTGAGCTAACCGGGCTACGGATGCGCTTCATTAAAAGATGCGAAAGAACGTTGTTCAAAAAGAGGTCGTGCAAAAACGCGAAGAACAGAGTTGTAAAGTTCAAAAAATAATTCAACGAACAATATCTGCATTGCAAAATAGATTTGTCTTTATTGAACCGTGAAAAAAGAAAAAGTTGAAGCCCGATGCGGGGCTCGAACCCGCGACAGCCAGATTAAGAGTCTGGTGCTCTACCGACTGAGCTAACCGGGCTACGGATGCGCTTCATTAAAAGATGCGAAAGAACGTTGTTCAAAAAGAGGTCGTGCAAAACGCGAAGAACAGAGTTGTAAAGTTCAAAATAAATTCAACGAACAATATCTGCATTGCAAAATTAATTTGTCTTTATTGAACCGTGAAAAAAGAAAAAGTTGAAGCCCGATGCGGGGCTCGAACCCGCGACAGCCAGATTAAGAGTCTGGTGCTCTACCGACTGAGCTAACCGGGCTACGGATGCGCTTCATTAAAAGATGCGAAAGAACGTTGTTCAAAAAGAGGTCGTGCAAAAACGCGAAGAACAGAGTTGTAAAGTTCAAAAATAAATTCAACGAACAATATCTGCATTGCAAAATAGATTTGTCTTTATTGAACCGTGAAAAAAGAAAAAGTTGAAGCCCGATGCGGGGCTCGAACCCGCGACAGCCAGATTAAGAGTCTGGTGCTCTACCGACTGAGCTAACCGGGCTACGGATGCGCTTCATTAAAAGATGCGAAAGAACGTTGTTCAAAAAAGAGGTCGTGCAAAACGCGAAGAACAGAGTTGTAAAGTTCAAAAATAAATTCAACGAACAATATCTGCATTGCAAAATAGATTTGTCTTTATTGAACCGTGAAAAAAGAAAAGTTGAAGCCCGATGCGGGGCTCGAACCCGCGACAGCCAGATTAAGAGTCTGGTGCTCTACCGACTGAGCTAACCGGGCTACGGATGCGCTTCATTAAAAGATGCGAAAGAACGTTGTTCAAAAAGAGGTCGTGCAAAAACGCGAAGAACAGAGTTGTAAAGTTCAAAAATAAATTCAACGAACAATATCTGCATTGCAAAATAATTTGTCTTTATTGAACCGTGAAAAAAGAAAAGTTGAAGCCCGATGCGGGGCTCGAACCCGCGACAGCCAGATTAAGAGTCTGGTGCTCTACCGACTGAGCTAACCGGGCTACGGATGCGCTTCATTAAAAGATGCGAAAGAACGTTGTTCAAAAAGAGGTCGTGCAAAAACGCGAAGAACAGAGTTGTAAAGTTCAAAAATAAATTCAACGAACAATATCTGCATTGCAAAATTATTTGTCTTTATTGAACCGTGAAAAAAGAAAACGTTGAAGCCCGATGCGGGGCTCGAACCCGCGACAGCCAGATTAAGAGTCTGGTGCTCTACCGACTGAGCTAACCGGGCTACGGATGCGCTTCATTAAAAGATGCGAAAGAACGTTGTTCAAAAAAGAGGTCGTGCAAAACGCGAAGAACAGAGTTGTAAAGTTCAAAAATAAATTCAACGAACAATATCTGCATTGCAAAATAGATTTGTCTTTATTGAACCGTGAAAAAGAAAACGTTGAAGCCCGATGCGGGGCTCGAACCCGCGACAGCCAGATTAAGAGTCTGGTGCTCTACCGACTGAGCTAACCGGGCTACGGATGCGCTTCATTAAAAGATGCGAAAGAACGTTGTTCAAAAAAGAGGTCGTGCAAAAACGCGAAGAACAGAGTTGTAAAGTTCAAAAATAAATTCAACGAACAATATCTGCATTGCAAAATTAATTTGTCTTTATTGAACCGTGAAAAAAGAAAAAGTTGAAGCCCGATGCGGGGCTCGAACCCGCGACAGCCAGATTAAGAGTCTGGTGCTCTACCGACTGAGCTAACCGGGCTACGGATGCGCTTCATTAAAAGATGCGAAAGAACGTTGTTCAAAAAAGAGGTCGTGCAAAAACGCGAAGAACAGAGTTGTAAAGTTCAAAAATAAATTCAACGAACAATATCTGCATTGCAAAATAGATTTGTCTTTATTGAACCGTGAAAAAAGAAAAAGTTGAAGCCCGATGCGGGGCTCGAACCCGCGACAGCCAGATTAAGAGTCTGGTGCTCTACCGACTGAGCTAACCGGGCTACGGATGCGCTTCATTAAAAGATGCGAAAGAACGTTGTTCAAAAAAGAGGTCGTGCAAAAACGCGAAGAACAGAGTTGTAAAGTTCAAAAATAAATTCAACGAACAATATCTGCATTGCAAAATAATTTGTCTTTATTGAACCGTGAAAAAAGAAAAAGTTGAAGCCCGATGCGGGGCTCGAACCCGCGACAGCCAGATTAAGAGTCTGGTGCTCTACCGACTGAGCTAACCGGGCTACGGATGCGCTTCATTAAAAGATGCGAAAGAACGTTGTTCAAAAAGAGGTCGTTCAAAACGCGAAGAACAGAGTTGTAAAGTTCAAAAATAAATTCAACGAACAATATCTGCATTGCAAATTAATTTGTCTTTATTGAACCGTGAAAAAAGAAAACGTTGAAGCCCGATGCGGGGCTCGAACCCGCGACAGCCAGATTAAGAGTCTGGTGCTCTACCGACTGAGCTAACCGGGCTACGGATGCGCTTCATTAAAAGATGCGAAAGAACGTTGTTCAAAAAAGAGGTCGTGCAAAACGCGAAGAACAGAGTTGTAAAGTTCAAAAATAAATTCAACGAACAATATCTGCATTGCAAAATTAATTTGTCTTTATTGAACCGTGAAAAAAGAAAAAGTTGAAGCCCGATGCGGGGCTCGAACCCGCGACAGCCAGATTAAGAGTCTGGTGCTCTACCGACTGAGCTAACCGGGCTACGGATGCGCTTCATTAAAAGATGCGAAAGAACGTTGTTCAAAAAAGCGGTCGTGCAAAAACGCGAAGAACAGAGTTGTAAAGTTCAAAAATAAATTCAACGAACAATATCTGCATTGCAAAATAATTTGTCTTTATTGAACCGTGAAAAAAGAAAAAGTTGAAGCCCGATGCGGGGCTCGAACCCGCGACAGCCAGATTAAGAGTCTGGTGCTCTACCGACTGAGCTAACCGGGCTACGGATGCGCTTCATTAAAAGATGCGAAAGAACGTTGTTCAAAAAAGAGGTCGTGCAAAAACGCGAAGAACAGAGTTGTAAAGTTCAAAAATAAATTCAACGAACAATATCTGCATTGCAAAATAGATTTGTCTTTATTGAACCGTGAAAAAAGAAAAGTTGAAGCCCGATGCGGGGCTCGAACCCGCGACAGCCAGATTAAGAGTCTGGTGCTCTACCGACTGAGCTAACCGGGCTACGGATGCGCTTCATTAAAAGATGCGAAAGAACGTTGTTCAAAAAAGAGGTCGTGCAAAAACGCGAAGAACAGAGTTGTAAAGTTCAAAAATAAATTCAACGAACAATATCTGCATTGCAAAATTATTTGTCTTTATTGAACCGTGAAAAAAGAAAAAGTTGAAGCCCGATGCGGGGCTCGAACCCGCGACAGCCAGATTAAGAGTCTGGTGCTCTACCGACTGAGCTAACCGGGCTACGGATGCGCTTCATTAAAAGATGCGAAAGAACGTTGTTCAAAAAGAGGTCGTGCAAAAACGCGAAGAACAGAGTTGTAAAGTTCAAAAATAAATTCAACGAACAATATCTGCATTGCAAAATTAATTTGTCTTTATTGAACCGTGAAAAAAGAAAAGTTGAAGCCCGATGCGGGGCTCGAACCCGCGACAGCCAGATTAAGAGTCTGGTGCTCTACCGACTGAGCTAACCGGGCTACGGATGCGCTTCATTAAAAGATGCGAAAGAACGTTGTTCAAAAAAGAGGTCGTGCAAAAACGCGAAGAACAGAGTTGTAAAGTTCAAAAATAAATTCAACGAACAATATCTGCATTGCAAAATAATTTGTCTTTATTGAACCGTGAAAAAAGAAAAGTTGAAGCCCGATGCGGGGCTCGAACCCGCGACAGCCAGATTAAGAGTCTGGTGCTCTACCGACTGAGCTAACCGGGCTACGGATGCGCTTCATTAAAAGATGCGAAAGAACGTTGTTCAAAAAGAGGTCGTGCAAAAACGCGAAGAACAGAGTTGTAAAGTTCAAAAATAAATTCAACGAACAATATCTGCATTGCAAAATAGATTTGTCTTTATTGAACCGTGAAAAAAGAAAAGTTGAAGCCCGATGCGGGGCTCGAACCCGCGACAGCCAGATTAAGAGTCTGGTGCTCTACCGACTGAGCTAACCGGGCTACGGATGCGCTTCATTAAAAGATGCGAAAGAACGTTGTTCAAAAAAGAGGTCGTTCTAAAACGCGAAGAACAGAGTTGTAAAGTTCAAAAATAAATTCAACGAACAATATCTGCATTGCAAAATAGATTTGTCTTTATTGAACCGTGAAAAAAGAAAAGTTGAAGCCCGATGCGGGGCTCGAACCCGCGACAGCCAGATTAAGAGTCTGGTGCTCTACCGACTGAGCTAACCGGGCTACGGATGCGCTTCATTAAAAGATGCGAAAGAACGTTGTTCAAAAAAGAGGTCGTGCAAAAACGCGAAGAACAGAGTTGTAAAGTTCAAAAATAAATTCAACGAACAATATCTGCATTGCAAAATAATTTGTCTTTATTGAACCGTGAAAAAAGAAAAGTTGAAGCCCGATGCGGGGCTCGAACCCGCGACAGCCAGATTAAGAGTCTGGTGCTCTACCGACTGAGCTAACCGGGCTACGGATGCGCTTCATTAAAAGATGCGAAAGAACGTTGTTCAAAAAAGAGGTCGTGCAAAAACGCGAAGAACAGAGTTGTAAAGTTCAAAAATAAATTCAACGAACAATATCTGCATTGCAAAATTAGATTTGTCTTTATTGAACCGTGAAAAAAAAAGTTGAAGCCCGATGCGGGGCTCGAACCCGCGACAGCCAGATTAAGAGTCTGGTGCTCTACCGACTGAGCTAACCGGGCTACGGATGCGCTTCATTAAAAGATGCGAAAGAACGTTGTTCAAAAAAGAGGTCGTGCAAAAACGCGAAGAACAGAGTTGTAAAGTTCAAAAATAAATTCAACGAACAATATCTGCATTGCAAAATTAATTTGTCTTTATTGAACCGTGAAAAAAGAAAAAGTTGAAGCCCGATGCGGGGCTCGAACCCGCGACAGCCAGATTAAGAGTCTGGTGCTCTACCGACTGAGCTAACCGGGCTACGGATGCGCTTCATTAAAAGATGCGAAAGAACGTTGTTCAAAAAAGAGGTCGTGCAAAAACGCGAAGAACAGAGTTGTAAAGTTCAAAAATAAATTCAACGAACAATATCTGCATTGCAAAATAGATTTGTCTTTATTGAACCGTGAAAAAAGAAAAAGTTGAAGCCCGATGCGGGGCTCGAACCCGCGACAGCCAGATTAAGAGTCTGGTGCTCTACCGACTGAGCTAACCGGGCTACGGATGCGCTTCATTAAAAGATGCGAAAGAACGTTGTTCAAAAAAGGTCGTGCAAAACGCGAAGAACAGAGTTGTAAAGTTCAAAAATAAATTCAACGAACAATATCTGCATTGCAAAATAATTTGTCTTTATTGAACCGTGAAAAAAGAAAAAGTTGAAGCCCGATGCGGGGCTCGAACCCGCGACAGCCAGATTAAGAGTCTGGTGCTCTACCGACTGAGCTAACCGGGCTACGGATGCGCTTCATTAAAAGATGCGAAAGAACGTTGTTCAAAAAGAGGTCGTGCAAAAACGCGAAGAACAGAGTTGTAAAGTTCAAAAATAAATTCAACGAACAATATCTGCATTGCAAAATTAATTTGTCTTTATTGAACCGTGAAAAAAGAAAAAGTTGAAGCCCGATGCGGGGCTCGAACCCGCGACAGCCAGATTAAGAGTCTGGTGCTCTACCGACTGAGCTAACCGGGCTACGGATGCGCTTCATTAAAAGATGCGAAAGAACGTTGTTCAAAAAAGAGGTCGTTCAAAAACGCGAAGAACAGAGTTGTAAAGTTCAAAAATAAATTCAACGAACAATATCTGCATTGCAAAATAATTTGTCTTTATTGAACCGTGAAAAAAGAAAAGTTGAAGCCCGATGCGGGGCTCGAACCCGCGACAGCCAGATTAAGAGTCTGGTGCTCTACCGACTGAGCTAACCGGGCTACGGATGCGCTTCATTAAAAGATGCGAAAGAACGTTGTTCAAAAAGAGGTCGTGCAAAAACGCGAAGAACAGAGTTGTAAAGTTCAAAAATAAATTCAACGAACAATATCTGCATTGCAAAATTAATTTGTCTTTATTGAACCGTGAAAAAAGAAAAGTTGAAGCCCGATGCGGGGCTCGAACCCGCGACAGCCAGATTAAGAGTCTGGTGCTCTACCGACTGAGCTAACCGGGCTACGGATGCGCTTCATTAAAAGATGCGAAAGAACGTTGTTCAAAAAAGAGGTCGTTCAAAAACGCGAAGAACAGAGTTGTAAAGTTCAAAAATAAATTCAACGAACAATATCTGCATTGCAAAATTAATTTGTCTTTATTGAACCGTGAAAAAAGAAAAAGTTGAAGCCCGATGCGGGGCTCGAACCCGCGACAGCCAGATTAAGAGTCTGGTGCTCTACCGACTGAGCTAACCGGGCTACGGATGCGCTTCATTAAAAGATGCGAAAGAACGTTGTTCAAAAAAGAGGTCGTGCAAAAACGCGAAGAACAGAGTTGTAAAGTTCAAAAATAAATTCAACGAACAATATCTGCATTGCAAAATAGATTTGTCTTTATTGAACCGTGAAAAAAGAAAACGTTGAAGCCCGATGCGGGGCTCGAACCCGCGACAGCCAGATTAAGAGTCTGGTGCTCTACCGACTGAGCTAACCGGGCTACGGATGCGCTTCATTAAAAGATGCGAAAGAACGTTGTTCAAAAAAGAGGTCGTGCAAAAACGCGAAGAACAGAGTTGTAAAGTTCAAAAATAAATTCAACGAACAATATCTGCATTGCAAAATAATTTGTCTTTATTGAACCGTGAAAAAAGAAAAGTTGAAGCCCGATGCGGGGCTCGAACCCGCGACAGCCAGATTAAGAGTCTGGTGCTCTACCGACTGAGCTAACCGGGCTACGGATGCGCTTCATTAAAAGATGCGAAAGAACGTTGTTCAAAAAAGAGGTCGTGCAAAAACGCGAAGAACAGAGTTGTAAAGTTCAAAAATAAATTCAACGAACAATATCTGCATTGCAAAATAATTTGTCTTTATTGAACCGTGAAAAAAGAAAAGTTGAAGCCCGATGCGGGGCTCGAACCCGCGACAGCCAGATTAAGAGTCTGGTGCTCTACCGACTGAGCTAACCGGGCTACGGATGCGCTTCATTAAAAGATGCGAAAGAACGTTGTTCAAAAAAGAGGTCGTTCAAAAACGCGAAGAACAGAGTTGTAAAGTTCAAAAATAAATTCAACGAACAATATCTGCATTGCAAAATAGATTTGTCTTTATTGAACCGTGAAAAAAGAAAAAGTTGAAGCCCGATGCGGGGCTCGAACCCGCGACAGCCAGATTAAGAGTCTGGTGCTCTACCGACTGAGCTAACCGGGCTACGGATGCGCTTCATTAAAAGATGCGAAAGAACGTTGTTCAAAAAGAGGTCGTGCAAAAACGCGAAGAACAGAGTTGTAAAGTTCAAAAATAAATTCAACGAACAATATCTGCATTGCAAAATAATTTGTCTTTATTGAACCGTGAAAAAAAAAAAAGTTGAAGCCCGATGCGGGGCTCGAACCCGCGACAGCCAGATTAAGAGTCTGGTGCTCTACCGACTGAGCTAACCGGGCTACGGATGCGCTTCATTAAAAGATGCGAAAGAACGTTGTTCAAAAAAGAGGTCGTGCAAAACGCGAAGAACAGAGTTGTAAAGTTCAAAAATAAATTCAACGAACAATATCTGCATTGCAAAATTAATTTGTCTTTATTGAACCGTGAAAAAAGAAAAAGTTGAAGCCCGATGCGGGGCTCGAACCCGCGACAGCCAGATTAAGAGTCTGGTGCTCTACCGACTGAGCTAACCGGGCTACGGATGCGCTTCATTAAAAGATGCGAAAGAACGTTGTTCAAAAAGAGGTCGTGCAAAAACGCGAAGAACAGAGTTGTAAAGTTCAAAAATAAATTCAACGAACAATATCTGCATTGCAAAATTAATTTGTCTTTATTGAACCGTGAAAAAAAAAAGTTGAAGCCCGATGCGGGGCTCGAACCCGCGACAGCCAGATTAAGAGTCTGGTGCTCTACCGACTGAGCTAACCGGGCTACGGATGCGCTTCATTAAAAGATGCGAAAGAACGTTGTTCAAAAAGAGGTCGTGCAAAAACGCGAAGAACAGAGTTGTAAAGTTCAAAAATAAATTCAACGAACAATATCTGCATTGCAAAATAATTTGTCTTTATTGAACCGTGAAAAAAGAAAAAGTTGAAGCCCGATGCGGGGCTCGAACCCGCGACAGCCAGATTAAGAGTCTGGTGCTCTACCGACTGAGCTAACCGGGCTACGGATGCGCTTCATTAAAAGATGCGAAAGAACGTTGTTCAAAAAAGAGGTCGTGCAAAAACGCGAAGAACAGAGTTGTAAAGTTCAAAAATAAATTCAACGAACAATATCTGCATTGCAAAATAGATTTGTCTTTATTGAACCGTGAAAAAAGAAAAGTTGAAGCCCGATGCGGGGCTCGAACCCGCGACAGCCAGATTAAGAGTCTGGTGCTCTACCGACTGAGCTAACCGGGCTACGGATGCGCTTCATTAAAAGATGCGAAAGAACGTTGTTCAAAAAAGAGGTCGTGCAAAAACGCGAAGAACAGAGTTGTAAAGTTCAAAAATAAATTCAACGAACAATATCTGCATTGCAAAATTAATTTGTCTTTATTGAACCGTGAAAAAAGAAAACGTTGAAGCCCGATGCGGGGCTCGAACCCGCGACAGCCAGATTAAGAGTCTGGTGCTCTACCGACTGAGCTAACCGGGCTACGGATGCGCTTCATTAAAAGATGCGAAAGAACGTTGTTCAAAAAAGAGGTCGTTCAAAACGCGAAGAACAGAGTTGTAAAGTTCAAAAATAAATTCAACGAACAATATCTGCATTGCAAAATAATTTGTCTTTATTGAACCGTGAAAAAAGAAAAGTTGAAGCCCGATGCGGGGCTCGAACCCGCGACAGCCAGATTAAGAGTCTGGTGCTCTACCGACTGAGCTAACCGGGCTACGGATGCGCTTCATTAAAAGATGCGAAAGAACGTTGTTCAAAAAAGAGGTCGTGCAAAAACGCGAAGAACAGAGTTGTAAAGTTCAAAAATAAATTCAACGAACAATATCTGCATTGCAAAATAATTTGTCTTTATTGAACCGTGAAAAAAGAAAACGTTGAAGCCCGATGCGGGGCTCGAACCCGCGACAGCCAGATTAAGAGTCTGGTGCTCTACCGACTGAGCTAACCGGGCTACGGATGCGCTTCATTAAAAGATGCGAAAGAACGTTGTTCAAAAAGAGGTCGTGCAAAAACGCGAAGAACAGAGTTGTAAAGTTCAAAAATAAATTCAACGAACAATATCTGCATTGCAAAATAATTTGTCTTTATTGAACCGTGAAAAAAGAAAACGTTGAAGCCCGATGCGGGGCTCGAACCCGCGACAGCCAGATTAAGAGTCTGGTGCTCTACCGACTGAGCTAACCGGGCTACGGATGCGCTTCATTAAAAGATGCGAAAGAACGTTGTTCAAAAAGAGGTCGTGCAAAAACGCGAAGAACAGAGTTGTAAAGTTCAAAAATAAATTCAACGAACAATATCTGCATTGCAAAATTAATTTGTCTTTATTGAACCGTGAAAAAAGAAAAAGTTGAAGCCCGATGCGGGGCTCGAACCCGCGACAGCCAGATTAAGAGTCTGGTGCTCTACCGACTGAGCTAACCGGGCTACGGATGCGCTTCATTAAAAGATGCGAAAGAACGTTGTTCAAAAAGAGGTCGTGCAAAAACGCGAAGAACAGAGTTGTAAAGTTCAAAAATAAATTCAACGAACAATATCTGCATTGCAAAATTATTTGTCTTTATTGAACCGTGAAAAAAGAAAAAGTTGAAGCCCGATGCGGGGCTCGAACCCGCGACAGCCAGATTAAGAGTCTGGTGCTCTACCGACTGAGCTAACCGGGCTACGGATGCGCTTCATTAAAAGATGCGAAAGAACGTTGTTCAAAAAGAGGTCGTGCAAAAACGCGAAGAACAGAGTTGTAAAGTTCAAAAATAAATTCAACGAACAATATCTGCATTGCAAAATAATTTGTCTTTATTGAACCGTGAAAAAAGAAAAAGTTGAAGCCCGATGCGGGGCTCGAACCCGCGACAGCCAGATTAAGAGTCTGGTGCTCTACCGACTGAGCTAACCGGGCTACGGATGCGCTTCATTAAAAGATGCGAAAGAACGTTGTTCAAAAAGAGGTCGTGCAAAAACGCGAAGAACAGAGTTGTAAAGTTCAAAAATAAATTCAACGAACAATATCTGCATTGCAAAATAATTTGTCTTTATTGAACCGTGAAAAAAGAAAAGTTGAAGCCCGATGCGGGGCTCGAACCCGCGACAGCCAGATTAAGAGTCTGGTGCTCTACCGACTGAGCTAACCGGGCTACGGATGCGCTTCATTAAAAGATGCGAAAGAACGTTGTTCAAAAAGAGGTCGTGCAAAAACGCGAAGAACAGAGTTGTAAAGTTCAAAAATAAATTCAACGAACAATATCTGCATTGCAAAATAATTTGTCTTTATTGAACCGTGAAAAAAGAAAACGTTGAAGCCCGATGCGGGGCTCGAACCCGCGACAGCCAGATTAAGAGTCTGGTGCTCTACCGACTGAGCTAACCGGGCTACGGATGCGCTTCATTAAAAGATGCGAAAGAACGTTGTTCAAAAAGAGGTCGTGCAAAAACGCGAAGAACAGAGTTGTAAAGTTCAAAAATAAATTCAACGAACAATATCTGCATTGCAAAATTAATTTGTCTTTATTGAACCGTGAAAAAAGAAAAGTTGAAGCCCGATGCGGGGCTCGAACCCGCGACAGCCAGATTAAGAGTCTGGTGCTCTACCGACTGAGCTAACCGGGCTACGGATGCGCTTCATTAAAAGATGCGAAAGAACGTTGTTCAAAAAGAGGTCGTGCAAAAACGCGAAGAACAGAGTTGTAAAGTTCAAAAATAAATTCAACGAACAATATCTGCATTGCAAAATAATTTGTCTTTATTGAACCGTGAAAAAAGAAAAAGTTGAAGCCCGATGCGGGGCTCGAACCCGCGACAGCCAGATTAAGAGTCTGGTGCTCTACCGACTGAGCTAACCGGGCTACGGATGCGCTTCATTAAAAGATGCGAAAGAACGTTGTTCAAAAAGAGGTCGTGCAAAAACGCGAAGAACAGAGTTGTAAAGTTCAAAAATAAATTCAACGAACAATATCTGCATTGCAAAATTAATTTGTCTTTATTGAACCGTGAAAAAAGAAAACGTTGAAGCCCGATGCGGGGCTCGAACCCGCGACAGCCAGATTAAGAGTCTGGTGCTCTACCGACTGAGCTAACCGGGCTACGGATGCGCTTCATTAAAAGATGCGAAAGAACGTTGTTCAAAAAAGAGGTCGTGCAAAAACGCGAAGAACAGAGTTGTAAAGTTCAAAAATAAATTCAACGAACAATATCTGCATTGCAAAATAGATTTGTCTTTATTGAACCGTGAAAAAAGAAAACGTTGAAGCCCGATGCGGGGCTCGAACCCGCGACAGCCAGATTAAGAGTCTGGTGCTCTACCGACTGAGCTAACCGGGCTACGGATGCGCTTCATTAAAAGATGCGAAAGAACGTTGTTCAAAAAAGAGGTCGTGCAAAAACGCGAAGAACAGAGTTGTAAAGTTCAAAAATAAATTCAACGAACAATATCTGCATTGCAAAATAGATTTGTCTTTATTGAACCGTGAAAAAAGAAAAAGTTGAAGCCCGATGCGGGGCTCGAACCCGCGACAGCCAGATTAAGAGTCTGGTGCTCTACCGACTGAGCTAACCGGGCTACGGATGCGCTTCATTAAAAGATGCGAAAGAACGTTGTTCAAAAAGAGGTCGTGCAAAAACGCGAAGAACAGAGTTGTAAAGTTCAAAAATAAATTCAACGAACAATATCTGCATTGCAAAATTAATTTGTCTTTATTGAACCGTGAAAAAAGAAAAGTTGAAGCCCGATGCGGGGCTCGAACCCGCGACAGCCAGATTAAGAGTCTGGTGCTCTACCGACTGAGCTAACCGGGCTACGGATGCGCTTCATTAAAAGATGCGAAAGAACGTTGTTCAAAAAGAGGTCGTGCAAAAACGCGAAGAACAGAGTTGTAAAGTTCAAAAATAAATTCAACGAACAATATCTGCATTGCAAAATAATTTGTCTTTATTGAACCGTGAAAAAAGAAAAAGTTGAAGCCCGATGCGGGGCTCGAACCCGCGACAGCCAGATTAAGAGTCTGGTGCTCTACCGACTGAGCTAACCGGGCTACGGATGCGCTTCATTAAAAGATGCGAAAGAACGTTGTTCAAAAAGAGGTCGTGCAAAAACGCGAAGAACAGAGTTGTAAAGTTCAAAAATAAATTCAACGAACAATATCTGCATTGCAAAATTAATTTGTCTTTATTGAACCGTGAAAAAAGAAAAAGTTGAAGCCCGATGCGGGGCTCGAACCCGCGACAGCCAGATTAAGAGTCTGGTGCTCTACCGACTGAGCTAACCGGGCTACGGATGCGCTTCATTAAAAGATGCGAAAGAACGTTGTTCAAAAAAGAGGTCGTGCAAAAACGCGAAGAACAGAGTTGTAAAGTTCAAAAATAAATTCAACGAACAATATCTGCATTGCAAAATAATTTGTCTTTATTGAACCGTGAAAAAAGAAAAAGTTGAAGCCCGATGCGGGGCTCGAACCCGCGACAGCCAGATTAAGAGTCTGGTGCTCTACCGACTGAGCTAACCGGGCTACGGATGCGCTTCATTAAAAGATGCGAAAGAACGTTGTTCAAAAAGAGGTCGTGCAAAAACGCGAAGAACAGAGTTGTAAAGTTCAAAAATAAATTCAACGAACAATATCTGCATTGCAAAATAATTTGTCTTTATTGAACCGTGAAAAAAGAAAACGTTGAAGCCCGATGCGGGGCTCGAACCCGCGACAGCCAGATTAAGAGTCTGGTGCTCTACCGACTGAGCTAACCGGGCTACGGATGCGCTTCATTAAAAGATGCGAAAGAACGTTGTTCAAAAAGAGGTCGTGCAAAAACGCGAAGAACAGAGTTGTAAAGTTCAAAAATAAATTCAACGAACAATATCTGCATTGCAAAATAATTTGTCTTTATTGAACCGTGAAAAAAGAAAACGTTGAAGCCCGATGCGGGGCTCGAACCCGCGACAGCCAGATTAAGAGTCTGGTGCTCTACCGACTGAGCTAACCGGGCTACGGATGCGCTTCATTAAAAGATGCGAAAGAACGTTGTTCAAAAAGAGGTCGTGCAAAAACGCGAAGAACAGAGTTGTAAAGTTCAAAAATAAATTCAACGAACAATATCTGCATTGCAAAATAATTTGTCTTTATTGAACCGTGAAAAAAGAAAAAGTTGAAGCCCGATGCGGGGCTCGAACCCGCGACAGCCAGATTAAGAGTCTGGTGCTCTACCGACTGAGCTAACCGGGCTACGGATGCGCTTCATTAAAAGATGCGAAAGAACGTTGTTCAAAAAGAGGTCGTGCAAAAACGCGAAGAACAGAGTTGTAAAGTTCAAAAATAAATTCAACGAACAATATCTGCATTGCAAAATTAATTTGTCTTTATTGAACCGTGAAAAAAGAAAAAGTTGAAGCCCGATGCGGGGCTCGAACCCGCGACAGCCAGATTAAGAGTCTGGTGCTCTACCGACTGAGCTAACCGGGCTACGGATGCGCTTCATTAAAAGATGCGAAAGAACGTTGTTCAAAAAGAGGTCGTGCAAAAACGCGAAGAACAGAGTTGTAAAGTTCAAAAATAAATTCAACGAACAATATCTGCATTGCAAAATAATTTGTCTTTATTGAACCGTGAAAAAAGAAAAGTTGAAGCCCGATGCGGGGCTCGAACCCGCGACAGCCAGATTAAGAGTCTGGTGCTCTACCGACTGAGCTAACCGGGCTACGGATGCGCTTCATTAAAAGATGCGAAAGAACGTTGTTCAAAAAGAGGTCGTGCAAAAACGCGAAGAACAGAGTTGTAAAGTTCAAAAATAAATTCAACGAACAATATCTGCATTGCAAAATAATTTGTCTTTATTGAACCGTGAAAAAAGAAAACGTTGAAGCCCGATGCGGGGCTCGAACCCGCGACAGCCAGATTAAGAGTCTGGTGCTCTACCGACTGAGCTAACCGGGCTACGGATGCGCTTCATTAAAAGATGCGAAAGAACGTTGTTCAAAAAGAGGTCGTGCAAAAACGCGAAGAACAGAGTTGTAAAGTTCAAAAATAAATTCAACGAACAATATCTGCATTGCAAAATAATTTGTCTTTATTGAACCGTGAAAAAAGAAAAAGTTGAAGCCCGATGCGGGGCTCGAACCCGCGACAGCCAGATTAAGAGTCTGGTGCTCTACCGACTGAGCTAACCGGGCTACGGATGCGCTTCATTAAAAGATGCGAAAGAACGTTGTTCAAAAAGAGGTCGTGCAAAAACGCGAAGAACAGAGTTGTAAAGTTCAAAAATAAATTCAACGAACAATATCTGCATTGCAAAATAATTTGTCTTTATTGAACCGTGAAAAAAGAAAAGTTGAAGCCCGATGCGGGGCTCGAACCCGCGACAGCCAGATTAAGAGTCTGGTGCTCTACCGACTGAGCTAACCGGGCTACGGATGCGCTTCATTAAAAGATGCGAAAGAACGTTGTTCAAAAAAGAGGTCGTGCAAAAACGCGAAGAACAGAGTTGTAAAGTTCAAAAATAAATTCAACGAACAATATCTGCATTGCAAAATAATTTGTCTTTATTGAACCGTGAAAAAAGAAAAGTTGAAGCCCGATGCGGGGCTCGAACCCGCGACAGCCAGATTAAGAGTCTGGTGCTCTACCGACTGAGCTAACCGGGCTACGGATGCGCTTCATTAAAAGATGCGAAAGAACGTTGTTCAAAAAAGAGGTCGTGCAAAAACGCGAAGAACAGAGTTGTAAAGTTCAAAAATAAATTCAACGAACAATATCTGCATTGCAAAATAGATTTGTCTTTATTGAACCGTGAAAAAAGAAAACGTTGAAGCCCGATGCGGGGCTCGAACCCGCGACAGCCAGATTAAGAGTCTGGTGCTCTACCGACTGAGCTAACCGGGCTACGGATGCGCTTCATTAAAAGATGCGAAAGAACGTTGTTCAAAAAGAGGTCGTGCAAAAACGCGAAGAACAGAGTTGTAAAGTTCAAAAATAAATTCAACGAACAATATCTGCATTGCAAAATTAATTTGTCTTTATTGAACCGTGAAAAAAGAAAAAGTTGAAGCCCGATGCGGGGCTCGAACCCGCGACAGCCAGATTAAGAGTCTGGTGCTCTACCGACTGAGCTAACCGGGCTACGGATGCGCTTCATTAAAAGATGCGAAAGAACGTTGTTCAAAAAAGAGGTCGTGCAAAAACGCGAAGAACAGAGTTGTAAAGTTCAAAAATAAATTCAACGAACAATATCTGCATTGCAAAATAGATTTGTCTTTATTGAACCGTGAAAAAAGAAAACGTTGAAGCCCGATGCGGGGCTCGAACCCGCGACAGCCAGATTAAGAGTCTGGTGCTCTACCGACTGAGCTAACCGGGCTACGGATGCGCTTCATTAAAAGATGCGAAAGAACGTTGTTCAAAAAGAGGTCGTGCAAAAACGCGAAGAACAGAGTTGTAAAGTTCAAAAATAAATTCAACGAACAATATCTGCATTGCAAAATAATTTGTCTTTATTGAACCGTGAAAAAAGAAAAGTTGAAGCCCGATGCGGGGCTCGAACCCGCGACAGCCAGATTAAGAGTCTGGTGCTCTACCGACTGAGCTAACCGGGCTACGGATGCGCTTCATTAAAAGATGCGAAAGAACGTTGTTCAAAAAGAGGTCGTGCAAAAACGCGAAGAACAGAGTTGTAAAGTTCAAAAATAAATTCAACGAACAATATCTGCATTGCAAAATAATTTGTCTTTATTGAACCGTGAAAAAAGAAAAAGTTGAAGCCCGATGCGGGGCTCGAACCCGCGACAGCCAGATTAAGAGTCTGGTGCTCTACCGACTGAGCTAACCGGGCTACGGATGCGCTTCATTAAAAGATGCGAAAGAACGTTGTTCAAAAAAGAGGTCGTGCAAAAACGCGAAGAACAGAGTTGTAAAGTTCAAAAATAAATTCAACGAACAATATCTGCATTGCAAAATAATTTGTCTTTATTGAACCGTGAAAAAAGAAAAAGTTGAAGCCCGATGCGGGGCTCGAACCCGCGACAGCCAGATTAAGAGTCTGGTGCTCTACCGACTGAGCTAACCGGGCTACGGATGCGCTTCATTAAAAGATGCGAAAGAACGTTGTTCAAAAAGAGGTCGTGCAAAAACGCGAAGAACAGAGTTGTAAAGTTCAAAAATAAATTCAACGAACAATATCTGCATTGCAAAATTAATTTGTCTTTATTGAACCGTGAAAAAAGAAAAAGTTGAAGCCCGATGCGGGGCTCGAACCCGCGACAGCCAGATTAAGAGTCTGGTGCTCTACCGACTGAGCTAACCGGGCTACGGATGCGCTTCATTAAAAGATGCGAAAGAACGTTGTTCAAAAAGAGGTCGTGCAAAAACGCGAAGAACAGAGTTGTAAAGTTCAAAAATAAATTCAACGAACAATATCTGCATTGCAAAATTAATTTGTCTTTATTGAACCGTGAAAAAAGAAAAGTTGAAGCCCGATGCGGGGCTCGAACCCGCGACAGCCAGATTAAGAGTCTGGTGCTCTACCGACTGAGCTAACCGGGCTACGGATGCGCTTCATTAAAAGATGCGAAAGAACGTTGTTCAAAAAGAGGTCGTGCAAAAACGCGAAGAACAGAGTTGTAAAGTTCAAAAATAAATTCAACGAACAATATCTGCATTGCAAAATAATTTGTCTTTATTGAACCGTGAAAAAAGAAAACGTTGAAGCCCGATGCGGGGCTCGAACCCGCGACAGCCAGATTAAGAGTCTGGTGCTCTACCGACTGAGCTAACCGGGCTACGGATGCGCTTCATTAAAAGATGCGAAAGAACGTTGTTCAAAAAGAGGTCGTGCAAAAACGCGAAGAACAGAGTTGTAAAGTTCAAAAATAAATTCAACGAACAATATCTGCATTGCAAAATAGATTTGTCTTTATTGAACCGTGAAAAAAGAAAACGTTGAAGCCCGATGCGGGGCTCGAACCCGCGACAGCCAGATTAAGAGTCTGGTGCTCTACCGACTGAGCTAACCGGGCTACGGATGCGCTTCATTAAAAGATGCGAAAGAACGTTGTTCAAAAAGAGGTCGTGCAAAAACGCGAAGAACAGAGTTGTAAAGTTCAAAAATAAATTCAACGAACAATATCTGCATTGCAAAATAATTTGTCTTTATTGAACCGTGAAAAAAGAAAAAGTTGAAGCCCGATGCGGGGCTCGAACCCGCGACAGCCAGATTAAGAGTCTGGTGCTCTACCGACTGAGCTAACCGGGCTACGGATGCGCTTCATTAAAAGATGCGAAAGAACGTTGTTCAAAAAGAGGTCGTGCAAAAACGCGAAGAACAGAGTTGTAAAGTTCAAAAATAAATTCAACGAACAATATCTGCATTGCAAAATTAATTTGTCTTTATTGAACCGTGAAAAAAGAAAAAGTTGAAGCCCGATGCGGGGCTCGAACCCGCGACAGCCAGATTAAGAGTCTGGTGCTCTACCGACTGAGCTAACCGGGCTACGGATGCGCTTCATTAAAAGATGCGAAAGAACGTTGTTCAAAAAGAGGTCGTGCAAAAACGCGAAGAACAGAGTTGTAAAGTTCAAAAATAAATTCAACGAACAATATCTGCATTGCAAAATAATTTGTCTTTATTGAACCGTGAAAAAAGAAAAAGTTGAAGCCCGATGCGGGGCTCGAACCCGCGACAGCCAGATTAAGAGTCTGGTGCTCTACCGACTGAGCTAACCGGGCTACGGATGCGCTTCATTAAAAGATGCGAAAGAACGTTGTTCAAAAAAGAGGTCGTGCAAAAACGCGAAGAACAGAGTTGTAAAGTTCAAAAATAAATTCAACGAACAATATCTGCATTGCAAAATAATTTGTCTTTATTGAACCGTGAAAAAAGAAAAGTTGAAGCCCGATGCGGGGCTCGAACCCGCGACAGCCAGATTAAGAGTCTGGTGCTCTACCGACTGAGCTAACCGGGCTACGGATGCGCTTCATTAAAAGATGCGAAAGAACGTTGTTCAAAAAAGAGGTCGTGCAAAAACGCGAAGAACAGAGTTGTAAAGTTCAAAAATAAATTCAACGAACAATATCTGCATTGCAAAATAATTTGTCTTTATTGAACCGTGAAAAAAGAAAAGTTGAAGCCCGATGCGGGGCTCGAACCCGCGACAGCCAGATTAAGAGTCTGGTGCTCTACCGACTGAGCTAACCGGGCTACGGATGCGCTTCATTAAAAGATGCGAAAGAACGTTGTTCAAAAAGAGGTCGTGCAAAAACGCGAAGAACAGAGTTGTAAAGTTCAAAAATAAATTCAACGAACAATATCTGCATTGCAAAATAGATTTGTCTTTATTGAACCGTGAAAAAAGAAAACGTTGAAGCCCGATGCGGGGCTCGAACCCGCGACAGCCAGATTAAGAGTCTGGTGCTCTACCGACTGAGCTAACCGGGCTACGGATGCGCTTCATTAAAAGATGCGAAAGAACGTTGTTCAAAAAAGAGGTCGTGCAAAAACGCGAAGAACAGAGTTGTAAAGTTCAAAAATAAATTCAACGAACAATATCTGCATTGCAAAATAATTTGTCTTTATTGAACCGTGAAAAAAGAAAAGTTGAAGCCCGATGCGGGGCTCGAACCCGCGACAGCCAGATTAAGAGTCTGGTGCTCTACCGACTGAGCTAACCGGGCTACGGATGCGCTTCATTAAAAGATGCGAAAGAACGTTGTTCAAAAAGAGGTCGTGCAAAAACGCGAAGAACAGAGTTGTAAAGTTCAAAAATAAATTCAACGAACAATATCTGCATTGCAAATTAATTTGTCTTTATTGAACCGTGAAAAAAGAAAAAGTTGAAGCCCGATGCGGGGCTCGAACCCGCGACAGCCAGATTAAGAGTCTGGTGCTCTACCGACTGAGCTAACCGGGCTACGGATGCGCTTCATTAAAAGATGCGAAAGAACGTTGTTCAAAAAGAGGTCGTGCAAAAACGCGAAGAACAGAGTTGTAAAGTTCAAAAATAAATTCAACGAACAATATCTGCATTGCAAAATAATTTGTCTTTATTGAACCGTGAAAAAAGAAAAGTTGAAGCCCGATGCGGGGCTCGAACCCGCGACAGCCAGATTAAGAGTCTGGTGCTCTACCGACTGAGCTAACCGGGCTACGGATGCGCTTCATTAAAAGATGCGAAAGAACGTTGTTCAAAAAAGAGGTCGTGCAAAAACGCGAAGAACAGAGTTGTAAAGTTCAAAAATAAATTCAACGAACAATATCTGCATTGCAAAATAGATTTGTCTTTATTGAACCGTGAAAAAAGAAAACGTTGAAGCCCGATGCGGGGCTCGAACCCGCGACAGCCAGATTAAGAGTCTGGTGCTCTACCGACTGAGCTAACCGGGCTACGGATGCGCTTCATTAAAAGATGCGAAAGAACGTTGTTCAAAAAGAGGTCGTGCAAAAACGCGAAGAACAGAGTTGTAAAGTTCAAAAATAAATTCAACGAACAATATCTGCATTGCAAAATAATTTGTCTTTATTGAACCGTGAAAAAAGAAAAAGTTGAAGCCCGATGCGGGGCTCGAACCCGCGACAGCCAGATTAAGAGTCTGGTGCTCTACCGACTGAGCTAACCGGGCTACGGATGCGCTTCATTAAAAGATGCGAAAGAACGTTGTTCAAAAAGAGGTCGTGCAAAAACGCGAAGAACAGAGTTGTAAAGTTCAAAAATAAATTCAACGAACAATATCTGCATTGCAAAATAATTTGTCTTTATTGAACCGTGAAAAAAGAAAAAGTTGAAGCCCGATGCGGGGCTCGAACCCGCGACAGCCAGATTAAGAGTCTGGTGCTCTACCGACTGAGCTAACCGGGCTACGGATGCGCTTCATTAAAAGATGCGAAAGAACGTTGTTCAAAAAGAGGTCGTGCAAAAACGCGAAGAACAGAGTTGTAAAGTTCAAAAATAAATTCAACGAACAATATCTGCATTGCAAAATTAATTTGTCTTTATTGAACCGTGAAAAAAGAAAAGTTGAAGCCCGATGCGGGGCTCGAACCCGCGACAGCCAGATTAAGAGTCTGGTGCTCTACCGACTGAGCTAACCGGGCTACGGATGCGCTTCATTAAAAGATGCGAAAGAACGTTGTTCAAAAAAGAGGTCGTGCAAAAACGCGAAGAACAGAGTTGTAAAGTTCAAAAATAAATTCAACGAACAATATCTGCATTGCAAAATAATTTGTCTTTATTGAACCGTGAAAAAAGAAAAGTTGAAGCCCGATGCGGGGCTCGAACCCGCGACAGCCAGATTAAGAGTCTGGTGCTCTACCGACTGAGCTAACCGGGCTACGGATGCGCTTCATTAAAAGATGCGAAAGAACGTTGTTCAAAAAGAGGTCGTGCAAAAACGCGAAGAACAGAGTTGTAAAGTTCAAAAATAAATTCAACGAACAATATCTGCATTGCAAAATTAATTTGTCTTTATTGAACCGTGAAAAAAGAAAAGTTGAAGCCCGATGCGGGGCTCGAACCCGCGACAGCCAGATTAAGAGTCTGGTGCTCTACCGACTGAGCTAACCGGGCTACGGATGCGCTTCATTAAAAGATGCGAAAGAACGTTGTTCAAAAAAGAGGTCGTGCAAAAACGCGAAGAACAGAGTTGTAAAGTTCAAAAATAAATTCAACGAACAATATCTGCATTGCAAAATAATTTGTCTTTATTGAACCGTGAAAAAAGAAAAAGTTGAAGCCCGATGCGGGGCTCGAACCCGCGACAGCCAGATTAAGAGTCTGGTGCTCTACCGACTGAGCTAACCGGGCTACGGATGCGCTTCATTAAAAGATGCGAAAGAACGTTGTTCAAAAAAGAGGTCGTGCAAAAACGCGAAGAACAGAGTTGTAAAGTTCAAAAATAAATTCAACGAACAATATCTGCATTGCAAAATAATTTGTCTTTATTGAACCGTGAAAAAAGAAAACGTTGAAGCCCGATGCGGGGCTCGAACCCGCGACAGCCAGATTAAGAGTCTGGTGCTCTACCGACTGAGCTAACCGGGCTACGGATGCGCTTCATTAAAAGATGCGAAAGAACGTTGTTCAAAAAGAGGTCGTGCAAAAACGCGAAGAACAGAGTTGTAAAGTTCAAAAATAAATTCAACGAACAATATCTGCATTGCAAAATAATTTGTCTTTATTGAACCGTGAAAAAAGAAAAGTTGAAGCCCGATGCGGGGCTCGAACCCGCGACAGCCAGATTAAGAGTCTGGTGCTCTACCGACTGAGCTAACCGGGCTACGGATGCGCTTCATTAAAAGATGCGAAAGAACGTTGTTCAAAAAAGAGGTCGTGCAAAAACGCGAAGAACAGAGTTGTAAAGTTCAAAAATAAATTCAACGAACAATATCTGCATTGCAAAATAATTTGTCTTTATTGAACCGTGAAAAAAGAAAACGTTGAAGCCCGATGCGGGGCTCGAACCCGCGACAGCCAGATTAAGAGTCTGGTGCTCTACCGACTGAGCTAACCGGGCTACGGATGCGCTTCATTAAAAGATGCGAAAGAACGTTGTTCAAAAAGAGGTCGTGCAAAAACGCGAAGAACAGAGTTGTAAAGTTCAAAAATAAATTCAACGAACAATATCTGCATTGCAAAATTAATTTGTCTTTATTGAACCGTGAAAAAAGAAAAAGTTGAAGCCCGATGCGGGGCTCGAACCCGCGACAGCCAGATTAAGAGTCTGGTGCTCTACCGACTGAGCTAACCGGGCTACGGATGCGCTTCATTAAAAGATGCGAAAGAACGTTGTTCAAAAAAGAGGTCGTGCAAAAACGCGAAGAACAGAGTTGTAAAGTTCAAAAATAAATTCAACGAACAATATCTGCATTGCAAAATTAATTTGTCTTTATTGAACCGTGAAAAAAGAAAAAGTTGAAGCCCGATGCGGGGCTCGAACCCGCGACAGCCAGATTAAGAGTCTGGTGCTCTACCGACTGAGCTAACCGGGCTACGGATGCGCTTCATTAAAAGATGCGAAAGAACGTTGTTCAAAAAGAGGTCGTGCAAAAACGCGAAGAACAGAGTTGTAAAGTTCAAAAATAAATTCAACGAACAATATCTGCATTGCAAAATTAATTTGTCTTTATTGAACCGTGAAAAAAGAAAAAGTTGAAGCCCGATGCGGGGCTCGAACCCGCGACAGCCAGATTAAGAGTCTGGTGCTCTACCGACTGAGCTAACCGGGCTACGGATGCGCTTCATTAAAAGATGCGAAAGAACGTTGTTCAAAAAAGAGGTCGTGCAAAAACGCGAAGAACAGAGTTGTAAAGTTCAAAAATAAATTCAACGAACAATATCTGCATTGCAAAATAATTTGTCTTTATTGAACCGTGAAAAAAGAAAAAGTTGAAGCCCGATGCGGGGCTCGAACCCGCGACAGCCAGATTAAGAGTCTGGTGCTCTACCGACTGAGCTAACCGGGCTACGGATGCGCTTCATTAAAAGATGCGAAAGAACGTTGTTCAAAAAAGAGGTCGTGCAAAAACGCGAAGAACAGAGTTGTAAAGTTCAAAAATAAATTCAACGAACAATATCTGCATTGCAAAATTAATTTGTCTTTATTGAACCGTGAAAAAAGAAAAAGTTGAAGCCCGATGCGGGGCTCGAACCCGCGACAGCCAGATTAAGAGTCTGGTGCTCTACCGACTGAGCTAACCGGGCTACGGATGCGCTTCATTAAAAGATGCGAAAGAACGTTGTTCAAAAAGAGGTCGTGCAAAAACGCGAAGAACAGAGTTGTAAAGTTCAAAAATAAATTCAACGAACAATATCTGCATTGCAAAATTAATTTGTCTTTATTGAACCGTGAAAAAAGAAAAGTTGAAGCCCGATGCGGGGCTCGAACCCGCGACAGCCAGATTAAGAGTCTGGTGCTCTACCGACTGAGCTAACCGGGCTACGGATGCGCTTCATTAAAAGATGCGAAAGAACGTTGTTCAAAAAAGAGGTCGTGCAAAAACGCGAAGAACAGAGTTGTAAAGTTCAAAAATAAATTCAACGAACAATATCTGCATTGCAAAATTAATTTGTCTTTATTGAACCGTGAAAAAAGAAAAAGTTGAAGCCCGATGCGGGGCTCGAACCCGCGACAGCCAGATTAAGAGTCTGGTGCTCTACCGACTGAGCTAACCGGGCTACGGATGCGCTTCATTAAAAGATGCGAAAGAACGTTGTTCAAAAAGAGGTCGTGCAAAAACGCGAAGAACAGAGTTGTAAAGTTCAAAAATAAATTCAACGAACAATATCTGCATTGCAAAATAATTTGTCTTTATTGAACCGTGAAAAAAGAAAACGTTGAAGCCCGATGCGGGGCTCGAACCCGCGACAGCCAGATTAAGAGTCTGGTGCTCTACCGACTGAGCTAACCGGGCTACGGATGCGCTTCATTAAAAGATGCGAAAGAACGTTGTTCAAAAAGAGGTCGTGCAAAAACGCGAAGAACAGAGTTGTAAAGTTCAAAAATAAATTCAACGAACAATATCTGCATTGCAAAATTAATTTGTCTTTATTGAACCGTGAAAAAAGAAAAAGTTGAAGCCCGATGCGGGGCTCGAACCCGCGACAGCCAGATTAAGAGTCTGGTGCTCTACCGACTGAGCTAACCGGGCTACGGATGCGCTTCATTAAAAGATGCGAAAGAACGTTGTTCAAAAAAGAGGTCGTGCAAAAACGCGAAGAACAGAGTTGTAAAGTTCAAAAATAAATTCAACGAACAATATCTGCATTGCAAAATAATTTGTCTTTATTGAACCGTGAAAAAAGAAAAGTTGAAGCCCGATGCGGGGCTCGAACCCGCGACAGCCAGATTAAGAGTCTGGTGCTCTACCGACTGAGCTAACCGGGCTACGGATGCGCTTCATTAAAAGATGCGAAAGAACGTTGTTCAAAAAAGAGGTCGTGCAAAAACGCGAAGAACAGAGTTGTAAAGTTCAAAAATAAATTCAACGAACAATATCTGCATTGCAAAATAATTTGTCTTTATTGAACCGTGAAAAAAGAAAAGTTGAAGCCCGATGCGGGGCTCGAACCCGCGACAGCCAGATTAAGAGTCTGGTGCTCTACCGACTGAGCTAACCGGGCTACGGATGCGCTTCATTAAAAGATGCGAAAGAACGTTGTTCAAAAAGAGGTCGTGCAAAAACGCGAAGAACAGAGTTGTAAAGTTCAAAAATAAATTCAACGAACAATATCTGCATTGCAAAATAATTTGTCTTTATTGAACCGTGAAAAAAGAAAAGTTGAAGCCCGATGCGGGGCTCGAACCCGCGACAGCCAGATTAAGAGTCTGGTGCTCTACCGACTGAGCTAACCGGGCTACGGATGCGCTTCATTAAAAGATGCGAAAGAACGTTGTTCAAAAAGAGGTCGTGCAAAAACGCGAAGAACAGAGTTGTAAAGTTCAAAAATAAATTCAACGAACAATATCTGCATTGCAAAATAGATTTGTCTTTATTGAACCGTGAAAAAAGAAAAAGTTGAAGCCCGATGCGGGGCTCGAACCCGCGACAGCCAGATTAAGAGTCTGGTGCTCTACCGACTGAGCTAACCGGGCTACGGATGCGCTTCATTAAAAGATGCGAAAGAACGTTGTTCAAAAAGAGGTCGTGCAAAAACGCGAAGAACAGAGTTGTAAAGTTCAAAAATAAATTCAACGAACAATATCTGCATTGCAAAATTAATTTGTCTTTATTGAACCGTGAAAAAAGAAAAGTTGAAGCCCGATGCGGGGCTCGAACCCGCGACAGCCAGATTAAGAGTCTGGTGCTCTACCGACTGAGCTAACCGGGCTACGGATGCGCTTCATTAAAAGATGCGAAAGAACGTTGTTCAAAAAGAGGTCGTGCAAAAACGCGAAGAACAGAGTTGTAAAGTTCAAAAATAAATTCAACGAACAATATCTGCATTGCAAAATTAATTTGTCTTTATTGAACCGTGAAAAAAGAAAAAGTTGAAGCCCGATGCGGGGCTCGAACCCGCGACAGCCAGATTAAGAGTCTGGTGCTCTACCGACTGAGCTAACCGGGCTACGGATGCGCTTCATTAAAAGATGCGAAAGAACGTTGTTCAAAAAAGAGGTCGTGCAAAAACGCGAAGAACAGAGTTGTAAAGTTCAAAAATAAATTCAACGAACAATATCTGCATTGCAAAATAATTTGTCTTTATTGAACCGTGAAAAAAGAAAAAGTTGAAGCCCGATGCGGGGCTCGAACCCGCGACAGCCAGATTAAGAGTCTGGTGCTCTACCGACTGAGCTAACCGGGCTACGGATGCGCTTCATTAAAAGATGCGAAAGAACGTTGTTCAAAAAGAGGTCGTGCAAAAACGCGAAGAACAGAGTTGTAAAGTTCAAAAATAAATTCAACGAACAATATCTGCATTGCAAAATTAATTTGTCTTTATTGAACCGTGAAAAAAGAAAAAGTTGAAGCCCGATGCGGGGCTCGAACCCGCGACAGCCAGATTAAGAGTCTGGTGCTCTACCGACTGAGCTAACCGGGCTACGGATGCGCTTCATTAAAAGATGCGAAAGAACGTTGTTCAAAAAGAGGTCGTGCAAAAACGCGAAGAACAGAGTTGTAAAGTTCAAAAATAAATTCAACGAACAATATCTGCATTGCAAAATTAATTTGTCTTTATTGAACCGTGAAAAAAGAAAAAGTTGAAGCCCGATGCGGGGCTCGAACCCGCGACAGCCAGATTAAGAGTCTGGTGCTCTACCGACTGAGCTAACCGGGCTACGGATGCGCTTCATTAAAAGATGCGAAAGAACGTTGTTCAAAAAAGAGGTCGTGCAAAAACGCGAAGAACAGAGTTGTAAAGTTCAAAAATAAATTCAACGAACAATATCTGCATTGCAAAATTAATTTGTCTTTATTGAACCGTGAAAAAAGAAAAGTTGAAGCCCGATGCGGGGCTCGAACCCGCGACAGCCAGATTAAGAGTCTGGTGCTCTACCGACTGAGCTAACCGGGCTACGGATGCGCTTCATTAAAAGATGCGAAAGAACGTTGTTCAAAAAGAGGTCGTGCAAAAACGCGAAGAACAGAGTTGTAAAGTTCAAAAATAAATTCAACGAACAATATCTGCATTGCAAAATTAATTTGTCTTTATTGAACCGTGAAAAAAGAAAAAGTTGAAGCCCGATGCGGGGCTCGAACCCGCGACAGCCAGATTAAGAGTCTGGTGCTCTACCGACTGAGCTAACCGGGCTACGGATGCGCTTCATTAAAAGATGCGAAAGAACGTTGTTCAAAAAGAGGTCGTGCAAAAACGCGAAGAACAGAGTTGTAAAGTTCAAAAATAAATTCAACGAACAATATCTGCATTGCAAAATAATTTGTCTTTATTGAACCGTGAAAAAAGAAAAGTTGAAGCCCGATGCGGGGCTCGAACCCGCGACAGCCAGATTAAGAGTCTGGTGCTCTACCGACTGAGCTAACCGGGCTACGGATGCGCTTCATTAAAAGATGCGAAAGAACGTTGTTCAAAAAAGAGGTCGTGCAAAAACGCGAAGAACAGAGTTGTAAAGTTCAAAAATAAATTCAACGAACAATATCTGCATTGCAAAATAATTTGTCTTTATTGAACCGTGAAAAAAGAAAAAGTTGAAGCCCGATGCGGGGCTCGAACCCGCGACAGCCAGATTAAGAGTCTGGTGCTCTACCGACTGAGCTAACCGGGCTACGGATGCGCTTCATTAAAAGATGCGAAAGAACGTTGTTCAAAAAGAGGTCGTGCAAAAACGCGAAGAACAGAGTTGTAAAGTTCAAAAATAAATTCAACGAACAATATCTGCATTGCAAAATAATTTGTCTTTATTGAACCGTGAAAAAAGAAAACGTTGAAGCCCGATGCGGGGCTCGAACCCGCGACAGCCAGATTAAGAGTCTGGTGCTCTACCGACTGAGCTAACCGGGCTACGGATGCGCTTCATTAAAAGATGCGAAAGAACGTTGTTCAAAAAGAGGTCGTGCAAAAACGCGAAGAACAGAGTTGTAAAGTTCAAAAATAAATTCAACGAACAATATCTGCATTGCAAAATAATTTGTCTTTATTGAACCGTGAAAAAAGAAAAAGTTGAAGCCCGATGCGGGGCTCGAACCCGCGACAGCCAGATTAAGAGTCTGGTGCTCTACCGACTGAGCTAACCGGGCTACGGATGCGCTTCATTAAAAGATGCGAAAGAACGTTGTTCAAAAAGAGGTCGTGCAAAAACGCGAAGAACAGAGTTGTAAAGTTCAAAAATAAATTCAACGAACAATATCTGCATTGCAAAATTAATTTGTCTTTATTGAACCGTGAAAAAAGAAAAAGTTGAAGCCCGATGCGGGGCTCGAACCCGCGACAGCCAGATTAAGAGTCTGGTGCTCTACCGACTGAGCTAACCGGGCTACGGATGCGCTTCATTAAAAGATGCGAAAGAACGTTGTTCAAAAAAGAGGTCGTGCAAAAACGCGAAGAACAGAGTTGTAAAGTTCAAAAATAAATTCAACGAACAATATCTGCATTGCAAAATAATTTGTCTTTATTGAACCGTGAAAAAAGAAAAAGTTGAAGCCCGATGCGGGGCTCGAACCCGCGACAGCCAGATTAAGAGTCTGGTGCTCTACCGACTGAGCTAACCGGGCTACGGATGCGCTTCATTAAAAGATGCGAAAGAACGTTGTTCAAAAAGAGGTCGTGCAAAAACGCGAAGAACAGAGTTGTAAAGTTCAAAAATAAATTCAACGAACAATATCTGCATTGCAAAATAATTTGTCTTTATTGAACCGTGAAAAAAGAAAAAGTTGAAGCCCGATGCGGGGCTCGAACCCGCGACAGCCAGATTAAGAGTCTGGTGCTCTACCGACTGAGCTAACCGGGCTACGGATGCGCTTCATTAAAAGATGCGAAAGAACGTTGTTCAAAAAGAGGTCGTGCAAAAACGCGAAGAACAGAGTTGTAAAGTTCAAAAATAAATTCAACGAACAATATCTGCATTGCAAAATTAATTTGTCTTTATTGAACCGTGAAAAAAGAAAAAGTTGAAGCCCGATGCGGGGCTCGAACCCGCGACAGCCAGATTAAGAGTCTGGTGCTCTACCGACTGAGCTAACCGGGCTACGGATGCGCTTCATTAAAAGATGCGAAAGAACGTTGTTCAAAAAAGAGGTCGTGCAAAAACGCGAAGAACAGAGTTGTAAAGTTCAAAAATAAATTCAACGAACAATATCTGCATTGCAAAATTAATTTGTCTTTATTGAACCGTGAAAAAAGAAAAAGTTGAAGCCCGATGCGGGGCTCGAACCCGCGACAGCCAGATTAAGAGTCTGGTGCTCTACCGACTGAGCTAACCGGGCTACGGATGCGCTTCATTAAAAGATGCGAAAGAACGTTGTTCAAAAAGAGGTCGTGCAAAAACGCGAAGAACAGAGTTGTAAAGTTCAAAAATAAATTCAACGAACAATATCTGCATTGCAAAATAATTTGTCTTTATTGAACCGTGAAAAAAGAAAAAGTTGAAGCCCGATGCGGGGCTCGAACCCGCGACAGCCAGATTAAGAGTCTGGTGCTCTACCGACTGAGCTAACCGGGCTACGGATGCGCTTCATTAAAAGATGCGAAAGAACGTTGTTCAAAAAGAGGTCGTGCAAAAACGCGAAGAACAGAGTTGTAAAGTTCAAAAATAAATTCAACGAACAATATCTGCATTGCAAAATAATTTGTCTTTATTGAACCGTGAAAAAAGAAAAAGTTGAAGCCCGATGCGGGGCTCGAACCCGCGACAGCCAGATTAAGAGTCTGGTGCTCTACCGACTGAGCTAACCGGGCTACGGATGCGCTTCATTAAAAGATGCGAAAGAACGTTGTTCAAAAAAGAGGTCGTGCAAAAACGCGAAGAACAGAGTTGTAAAGTTCAAAAATAAATTCAACGAACAATATCTGCATTGCAAAATAATTTGTCTTTATTGAACCGTGAAAAAAGAAAAAGTTGAAGCCCGATGCGGGGCTCGAACCCGCGACAGCCAGATTAAGAGTCTGGTGCTCTACCGACTGAGCTAACCGGGCTACGGATGCGCTTCATTAAAAGATGCGAAAGAACGTTGTTCAAAAAGAGGTCGTGCAAAAACGCGAAGAACAGAGTTGTAAAGTTCAAAAATAAATTCAACGAACAATATCTGCATTGCAAAATTAATTTGTCTTTATTGAACCGTGAAAAAAGAAAAAGTTGAAGCCCGATGCGGGGCTCGAACCCGCGACAGCCAGATTAAGAGTCTGGTGCTCTACCGACTGAGCTAACCGGGCTACGGATGCGCTTCATTAAAAGATGCGAAAGAACGTTGTTCAAAAAGAGGTCGTGCAAAAACGCGAAGAACAGAGTTGTAAAGTTCAAAAATAAATTCAACGAACAATATCTGCATTGCAAAATAATTTGTCTTTATTGAACCGTGAAAAAAGAAAAAGTTGAAGCCCGATGCGGGGCTCGAACCCGCGACAGCCAGATTAAGAGTCTGGTGCTCTACCGACTGAGCTAACCGGGCTACGGATGCGCTTCATTAAAAGATGCGAAAGAACGTTGTTCAAAAAGAGGTCGTGCAAAAACGCGAAGAACAGAGTTGTAAAGTTCAAAAATAAATTCAACGAACAATATCTGCATTGCAAAATTAATTTGTCTTTATTGAACCGTGAAAAAAGAAAAGTTGAAGCCCGATGCGGGGCTCGAACCCGCGACAGCCAGATTAAGAGTCTGGTGCTCTACCGACTGAGCTAACCGGGCTACGGATGCGCTTCATTAAAAGATGCGAAAGAACGTTGTTCAAAAAAGAGGTCGTGCAAAAACGCGAAGAACAGAGTTGTAAAGTTCAAAAATAAATTCAACGAACAATATCTGCATTGCAAAATAATTTGTCTTTATTGAACCGTGAAAAAAGAAAAAGTTGAAGCCCGATGCGGGGCTCGAACCCGCGACAGCCAGATTAAGAGTCTGGTGCTCTACCGACTGAGCTAACCGGGCTACGGATGCGCTTCATTAAAAGATGCGAAAGAACGTTGTTCAAAAAGAGGTCGTGCAAAAACGCGAAGAACAGAGTTGTAAAGTTCAAAAATAAATTCAACGAACAATATCTGCATTGCAAAATTAATTTGTCTTTATTGAACCGTGAAAAAAGAAAAAGTTGAAGCCCGATGCGGGGCTCGAACCCGCGACAGCCAGATTAAGAGTCTGGTGCTCTACCGACTGAGCTAACCGGGCTACGGATGCGCTTCATTAAAAGATGCGAAAGAACGTTGTTCAAAAAAGAGGTCGTGCAAAAACGCGAAGAACAGAGTTGTAAAGTTCAAAAATAAATTCAACGAACAATATCTGCATTGCAAAATAATTTGTCTTTATTGAACCGTGAAAAAAGAAAAAGTTGAAGCCCGATGCGGGGCTCGAACCCGCGACAGCCAGATTAAGAGTCTGGTGCTCTACCGACTGAGCTAACCGGGCTACGGATGCGCTTCATTAAAAGATGCGAAAGAACGTTGTTCAAAAAGAGGTCGTGCAAAAACGCGAAGAACAGAGTTGTAAAGTTCAAAAATAAATTCAACGAACAATATCTGCATTGCAAAATTAATTTGTCTTTATTGAACCGTGAAAAAAGAAAAAGTTGAAGCCCGATGCGGGGCTCGAACCCGCGACAGCCAGATTAAGAGTCTGGTGCTCTACCGACTGAGCTAACCGGGCTACGGATGCGCTTCATTAAAAGATGCGAAAGAACGTTGTTCAAAAAGAGGTCGTGCAAAAACGCGAAGAACAGAGTTGTAAAGTTCAAAAATAAATTCAACGAACAATATCTGCATTGCAAAATTAATTTGTCTTTATTGAACCGTGAAAAAAGAAAAGTTGAAGCCCGATGCGGGGCTCGAACCCGCGACAGCCAGATTAAGAGTCTGGTGCTCTACCGACTGAGCTAACCGGGCTACGGATGCGCTTCATTAAAAGATGCGAAAGAACGTTGTTCAAAAAGAGGTCGTGCAAAAACGCGAAGAACAGAGTTGTAAAGTTCAAAAATAAATTCAACGAACAATATCTGCATTGCAAAATTAATTTGTCTTTATTGAACCGTGAAAAAAGAAAAAGTTGAAGCCCGATGCGGGGCTCGAACCCGCGACAGCCAGATTAAGAGTCTGGTGCTCTACCGACTGAGCTAACCGGGCTACGGATGCGCTTCATTAAAAGATGCGAAAGAACGTTGTTCAAAAAGAGGTCGTGCAAAAACGCGAAGAACAGAGTTGTAAAGTTCAAAAATAAATTCAACGAACAATATCTGCATTGCAAAATTAATTTGTCTTTATTGAACCGTGAAAAAAGAAAAGTTGAAGCCCGATGCGGGGCTCGAACCCGCGACAGCCAGATTAAGAGTCTGGTGCTCTACCGACTGAGCTAACCGGGCTACGGATGCGCTTCATTAAAAGATGCGAAAGAACGTTGTTCAAAAAGAGGTCGTGCAAAAACGCGAAGAACAGAGTTGTAAAGTTCAAAAATAAATTCAACGAACAATATCTGCATTGCAAAATTAATTTGTCTTTATTGAACCGTGAAAAAAGAAAACGTTGAAGCCCGATGCGGGGCTCGAACCCGCGACAGCCAGATTAAGAGTCTGGTGCTCTACCGACTGAGCTAACCGGGCTACGGATGCGCTTCATTAAAAGATGCGAAAGAACGTTGTTCAAAAAAGAGGTCGTGCAAAAACGCGAAGAACAGAGTTGTAAAGTTCAAAAATAAATTCAACGAACAATATCTGCATTGCAAAATAATTTGTCTTTATTGAACCGTGAAAAAAGAAAACGTTGAAGCCCGATGCGGGGCTCGAACCCGCGACAGCCAGATTAAGAGTCTGGTGCTCTACCGACTGAGCTAACCGGGCTACGGATGCGCTTCATTAAAAGATGCGAAAGAACGTTGTTCAAAAAGAGGTCGTGCAAAAACGCGAAGAACAGAGTTGTAAAGTTCAAAAATAAATTCAACGAACAATATCTGCATTGCAAAATTAATTTGTCTTTATTGAACCGTGAAAAAAGAAAAAGTTGAAGCCCGATGCGGGGCTCGAACCCGCGACAGCCAGATTAAGAGTCTGGTGCTCTACCGACTGAGCTAACCGGGCTACGGATGCGCTTCATTAAAAGATGCGAAAGAACGTTGTTCAAAAAAGAGGTCGTGCAAAAACGCGAAGAACAGAGTTGTAAAGTTCAAAAATAAATTCAACGAACAATATCTGCATTGCAAAATAGATTTGTCTTTATTGAACCGTGAAAAAAGAAAAAGTTGAAGCCCGATGCGGGGCTCGAACCCGCGACAGCCAGATTAAGAGTCTGGTGCTCTACCGACTGAGCTAACCGGGCTACGGATGCGCTTCATTAAAAGATGCGAAAGAACGTTGTTCAAAAAGAGGTCGTGCAAAAACGCGAAGAACAGAGTTGTAAAGTTCAAAAATAAATTCAACGAACAATATCTGCATTGCAAAATAATTTGTCTTTATTGAACCGTGAAAAAAGAAAAGTTGAAGCCCGATGCGGGGCTCGAACCCGCGACAGCCAGATTAAGAGTCTGGTGCTCTACCGACTGAGCTAACCGGGCTACGGATGCGCTTCATTAAAAGATGCGAAAGAACGTTGTTCAAAAAAGAGGTCGTGCAAAAACGCGAAGAACAGAGTTGTAAAGTTCAAAAATAAATTCAACGAACAATATCTGCATTGCAAAATTAATTTGTCTTTATTGAACCGTGAAAAAAGAAAACGTTGAAGCCCGATGCGGGGCTCGAACCCGCGACAGCCAGATTAAGAGTCTGGTGCTCTACCGACTGAGCTAACCGGGCTACGGATGCGCTTCATTAAAAGATGCGAAAGAACGTTGTTCAAAAAGAGGTCGTGCAAAAACGCGAAGAACAGAGTTGTAAAGTTCAAAAATAAATTCAACGAACAATATCTGCATTGCAAAATAATTTGTCTTTATTGAACCGTGAAAAAAGAAAAAGTTGAAGCCCGATGCGGGGCTCGAACCCGCGACAGCCAGATTAAGAGTCTGGTGCTCTACCGACTGAGCTAACCGGGCTACGGATGCGCTTCATTAAAAGATGCGAAAGAACGTTGTTCAAAAAGAGGTCGTGCAAAAACGCGAAGAACAGAGTTGTAAAGTTCAAAAATAAATTCAACGAACAATATCTGCATTGCAAAATTAATTTGTCTTTATTGAACCGTGAAAAAAGAAAAAGTTGAAGCCCGATGCGGGGCTCGAACCCGCGACAGCCAGATTAAGAGTCTGGTGCTCTACCGACTGAGCTAACCGGGCTACGGATGCGCTTCATTAAAAGATGCGAAAGAACGTTGTTCAAAAAAGAGGTCGTTCAAAAACGCGAAGAACAGAGTTGTAAAGTTCAAAAATAAATTCAACGAACAATATCTGCATTGCAAAATAATTTGTCTTTATTGAACCGTGAAAAAAGAAAAAGTTGAAGCCCGATGCGGGGCTCGAACCCGCGACAGCCAGATTAAGAGTCTGGTGCTCTACCGACTGAGCTAACCGGGCTACGGATGCGCTTCATTAAAAGATGCGAAAGAACGTTGTTCAAAAAGAGGTCGTGCAAAAACGCGAAGAACAGAGTTGTAAAGTTCAAAAATAAATTCAACGAACAATATCTGCATTGCAAAATTAATTTGTCTTTATTGAACCGTGAAAAAAGAAAAAGTTGAAGCCCGATGCGGGGCTCGAACCCGCGACAGCCAGATTAAGAGTCTGGTGCTCTACCGACTGAGCTAACCGGGCTACGGATGCGCTTCATTAAAAGATGCGAAAGAACGTTGTTCAAAAAGAGGTCGTGCAAAAACGCGAAGAACAGAGTTGTAAAGTTCAAAAATAAATTCAACGAACAATATCTGCATTGCAAAATAATTTGTCTTTATTGAACCGTGAAAAAAGAAAACGTTGAAGCCCGATGCGGGGCTCGAACCCGCGACAGCCAGATTAAGAGTCTGGTGCTCTACCGACTGAGCTAACCGGGCTACGGATGCGCTTCATTAAAAGATGCGAAAGAACGTTGTTCAAAAAGAGGTCGTGCAAAAACGCGAAGAACAGAGTTGTAAAGTTCAAAAATAAATTCAACGAACAATATCTGCATTGCAAAATTAATTTGTCTTTATTGAACCGTGAAAAAAGAAAAAGTTGAAGCCCGATGCGGGGCTCGAACCCGCGACAGCCAGATTAAGAGTCTGGTGCTCTACCGACTGAGCTAACCGGGCTACGGATGCGCTTCATTAAAAGATGCGAAAGAACGTTGTTCAAAAAGAGGTCGTGCAAAAACGCGAAGAACAGAGTTGTAAAGTTCAAAAATAAATTCAACGAACAATATCTGCATTGCAAAATTAATTTGTCTTTATTGAACCGTGAAAAAAGAAAAAGTTGAAGCCCGATGCGGGGCTCGAACCCGCGACAGCCAGATTAAGAGTCTGGTGCTCTACCGACTGAGCTAACCGGGCTACGGATGCGCTTCATTAAAAGATGCGAAAGAACGTTGTTCAAAAAAGAGGTCGTGCAAAAACGCGAAGAACAGAGTTGTAAAGTTCAAAAATAAATTCAACGAACAATATCTGCATTGCAAAATAATTTGTCTTTATTGAACCGTGAAAAAAGAAAAAGTTGAAGCCCGATGCGGGGCTCGAACCCGCGACAGCCAGATTAAGAGTCTGGTGCTCTACCGACTGAGCTAACCGGGCTACGGATGCGCTTCATTAAAAGATGCGAAAGAACGTTGTTCAAAAAAGAGGTCGTGCAAAAACGCGAAGAACAGAGTTGTAAAGTTCAAAAATAAATTCAACGAACAATATCTGCATTGCAAAATAATTTGTCTTTATTGAACCGTGAAAAAAGAAAACGTTGAAGCCCGATGCGGGGCTCGAACCCGCGACAGCCAGATTAAGAGTCTGGTGCTCTACCGACTGAGCTAACCGGGCTACGGATGCGCTTCATTAAAAGATGCGAAAGAACGTTGTTCAAAAAAGAGGTCGTGCAAAAACGCGAAGAACAGAGTTGTAAAGTTCAAAAATAAATTCAACGAACAATATCTGCATTGCAAAATAATTTGTCTTTATTGAACCGTGAAAAAAGAAAAGTTGAAGCCCGATGCGGGGCTCGAACCCGCGACAGCCAGATTAAGAGTCTGGTGCTCTACCGACTGAGCTAACCGGGCTACGGATGCGCTTCATTAAAAGATGCGAAAGAACGTTGTTCAAAAAAGAGGTCGTGCAAAAACGCGAAGAACAGAGTTGTAAAGTTCAAAAATAAATTCAACGAACAATATCTGCATTGCAAAATTAATTTGTCTTTATTGAACCGTGAAAAAAGAAAAAGTTGAAGCCCGATGCGGGGCTCGAACCCGCGACAGCCAGATTAAGAGTCTGGTGCTCTACCGACTGAGCTAACCGGGCTACGGATGCGCTTCATTAAAAGATGCGAAAGAACGTTGTTCAAAAAAGAGGTCGTGCAAAAACGCGAAGAACAGAGTTGTAAAGTTCAAAAATAAATTCAACGAACAATATCTGCATTGCAAAATAATTTGTCTTTATTGAACCGTGAAAAAAGAAAAAGTTGAAGCCCGATGCGGGGCTCGAACCCGCGACAGCCAGATTAAGAGTCTGGTGCTCTACCGACTGAGCTAACCGGGCTACGGATGCGCTTCATTAAAAGATGCGAAAGAACGTTGTTCAAAAAGAGGTCGTGCAAAAACGCGAAGAACAGAGTTGTAAAGTTCAAAAATAAATTCAACGAACAATATCTGCATTGCAAAATTAATTTGTCTTTATTGAACCGTGAAAAAAGAAAAAGTTGAAGCCCGATGCGGGGCTCGAACCCGCGACAGCCAGATTAAGAGTCTGGTGCTCTACCGACTGAGCTAACCGGGCTACGGATGCGCTTCATTAAAAGATGCGAAAGAACGTTGTTCAAAAAAGAGGTCGTGCAAAAACGCGAAGAACAGAGTTGTAAAGTTCAAAAATAAATTCAACGAACAATATCTGCATTGCAAAATAATTTGTCTTTATTGAACCGTGAAAAAAGAAAACGTTGAAGCCCGATGCGGGGCTCGAACCCGCGACAGCCAGATTAAGAGTCTGGTGCTCTACCGACTGAGCTAACCGGGCTACGGATGCGCTTCATTAAAAGATGCGAAAGAACGTTGTTCAAAAAGAGGTCGTGCAAAAACGCGAAGAACAGAGTTGTAAAGTTCAAAAATAAATTCAACGAACAATATCTGCATTGCAAAATTAATTTGTCTTTATTGAACCGTGAAAAAAGAAAAGTTGAAGCCCGATGCGGGGCTCGAACCCGCGACAGCCAGATTAAGAGTCTGGTGCTCTACCGACTGAGCTAACCGGGCTACGGATGCGCTTCATTAAAAGATGCGAAAGAACGTTGTTCAAAAAAGAGGTCGTGCAAAAACGCGAAGAACAGAGTTGTAAAGTTCAAAAATAAATTCAACGAACAATATCTGCATTGCAAAATTAATTTGTCTTTATTGAACCGTGAAAAAAGAAAAAGTTGAAGCCCGATGCGGGGCTCGAACCCGCGACAGCCAGATTAAGAGTCTGGTGCTCTACCGACTGAGCTAACCGGGCTACGGATGCGCTTCATTAAAAGATGCGAAAGAACGTTGTTCAAAAAGAGGTCGTGCAAAAACGCGAAGAACAGAGTTGTAAAGTTCAAAAATAAATTCAACGAACAATATCTGCATTGCAAAATAATTTGTCTTTATTGAACCGTGAAAAAAGAAAAAGTTGAAGCCCGATGCGGGGCTCGAACCCGCGACAGCCAGATTAAGAGTCTGGTGCTCTACCGACTGAGCTAACCGGGCTACGGATGCGCTTCATTAAAAGATGCGAAAGAACGTTGTTCAAAAAGAGGTCGTGCAAAAACGCGAAGAACAGAGTTGTAAAGTTCAAAAATAAATTCAACGAACAATATCTGCATTGCAAAATTAATTTGTCTTTATTGAACCGTGAAAAAAGAAAAAGTTGAAGCCCGATGCGGGGCTCGAACCCGCGACAGCCAGATTAAGAGTCTGGTGCTCTACCGACTGAGCTAACCGGGCTACGGATGCGCTTCATTAAAAGATGCGAAAGAACGTTGTTCAAAAAAGAGGTCGTGCAAAAACGCGAAGAACAGAGTTGTAAAGTTCAAAAATAAATTCAACGAACAATATCTGCATTGCAAAATAATTTGTCTTTATTGAACCGTGAAAAAAGAAAAAGTTGAAGCCCGATGCGGGGCTCGAACCCGCGACAGCCAGATTAAGAGTCTGGTGCTCTACCGACTGAGCTAACCGGGCTACGGATGCGCTTCATTAAAAGATGCGAAAGAACGTTGTTCAAAAAAGAGGTCGTGCAAAAACGCGAAGAACAGAGTTGTAAAGTTCAAAAATAAATTCAACGAACAATATCTGCATTGCAAAATTAATTTGTCTTTATTGAACCGTGAAAAAAGAAAACGTTGAAGCCCGATGCGGGGCTCGAACCCGCGACAGCCAGATTAAGAGTCTGGTGCTCTACCGACTGAGCTAACCGGGCTACGGATGCGCTTCATTAAAAGATGCGAAAGAACGTTGTTCAAAAAAGAGGTCGTGCAAAAACGCGAAGAACAGAGTTGTAAAGTTCAAAAATAAATTCAACGAACAATATCTGCATTGCAAAATAATTTGTCTTTATTGAACCGTGAAAAAAGAAAAGTTGAAGCCCGATGCGGGGCTCGAACCCGCGACAGCCAGATTAAGAGTCTGGTGCTCTACCGACTGAGCTAACCGGGCTACGGATGCGCTTCATTAAAAGATGCGAAAGAACGTTGTTCAAAAAAGAGGTCGTTCAAAAACGCGAAGAACAGAGTTGTAAAGTTCAAAAATAAATTCAACGAACAATATCTGCATTGCAAAATAATTTGTCTTTATTGAACCGTGAAAAAAGAAAAAGTTGAAGCCCGATGCGGGGCTCGAACCCGCGACAGCCAGATTAAGAGTCTGGTGCTCTACCGACTGAGCTAACCGGGCTACGGATGCGCTTCATTAAAAGATGCGAAAGAACGTTGTTCAAAAAGAGGTCGTGCAAAAACGCGAAGAACAGAGTTGTAAAGTTCAAAAATAAATTCAACGAACAATATCTGCATTGCAAAATTAATTTGTCTTTATTGAACCGTGAAAAAAGAAAAGTTGAAGCCCGATGCGGGGCTCGAACCCGCGACAGCCAGATTAAGAGTCTGGTGCTCTACCGACTGAGCTAACCGGGCTACGGATGCGCTTCATTAAAAGATGCGAAAGAACGTTGTTCAAAAAGAGGTCGTGCAAAAACGCGAAGAACAGAGTTGTAAAGTTCAAAAATAAATTCAACGAACAATATCTGCATTGCAAAATAGATTTGTCTTTATTGAACCGTGAAAAAAGAAAACGTTGAAGCCCGATGCGGGGCTCGAACCCGCGACAGCCAGATTAAGAGTCTGGTGCTCTACCGACTGAGCTAACCGGGCTACGGATGCGCTTCATTAAAAGATGCGAAAGAACGTTGTTCAAAAAGAGGTCGTGCAAAAACGCGAAGAACAGAGTTGTAAAGTTCAAAAATAAATTCAACGAACAATATCTGCATTGCAAAATTAATTTGTCTTTATTGAACCGTGAAAAAAGAAAAAGTTGAAGCCCGATGCGGGGCTCGAACCCGCGACAGCCAGATTAAGAGTCTGGTGCTCTACCGACTGAGCTAACCGGGCTACGGATGCGCTTCATTAAAAGATGCGAAAGAACGTTGTTCAAAAAAGAGGTCGTGCTAAAACGCGAAGAACAGAGTTGTAAAGTTCAAAAATAAATTCAACGAACAATATCTGCATTGCAAAATAATTTGTCTTTATTGAACCGTGAAAAAAGAAAAAGTTGAAGCCCGATGCGGGGCTCGAACCCGCGACAGCCAGATTAAGAGTCTGGTGCTCTACCGACTGAGCTAACCGGGCTACGGATGCGCTTCATTAAAAGATGCGAAAGAACGTTGTTCAAAAAAGAGGTCGTGCAAAAACGCGAAGAACAGAGTTGTAAAGTTCAAAAATAAATTCAACGAACAATATCTGCATTGCAAAATTAATTTGTCTTTATTGAACCGTGAAAAAAGAAAAAGTTGAAGCCCGATGCGGGGCTCGAACCCGCGACAGCCAGATTAAGAGTCTGGTGCTCTACCGACTGAGCTAACCGGGCTACGGATGCGCTTCATTAAAAGATGCGAAAGAACGTTGTTCAAAAAGAGGTCGTGCAAAAACGCGAAGAACAGAGTTGTAAAGTTCAAAAATAAATTCAACGAACAATATCTGCATTGCAAAATAATTTGTCTTTATTGAACCGTGAAAAAAGAAAAAGTTGAAGCCCGATGCGGGGCTCGAACCCGCGACAGCCAGATTAAGAGTCTGGTGCTCTACCGACTGAGCTAACCGGGCTACGGATGCGCTTCATTAAAAGATGCGAAAGAACGTTGTTCAAAAAAGAGGTCGTGCAAAAACGCGAAGAACAGAGTTGTAAAGTTCAAAAATAAATTCAACGAACAATATCTGCATTGCAAAATAATTTGTCTTTATTGAACCGTGAAAAAAGAAAAAGTTGAAGCCCGATGCGGGGCTCGAACCCGCGACAGCCAGATTAAGAGTCTGGTGCTCTACCGACTGAGCTAACCGGGCTACGGATGCGCTTCATTAAAAGATGCGAAAGAACGTTGTTCAAAAAGAGGTCGTGCAAAAACGCGAAGAACAGAGTTGTAAAGTTCAAAAATAAATTCAACGAACAATATCTGCATTGCAAAATTAATTTGTCTTTATTGAACCGTGAAAAAAGAAAAAGTTGAAGCCCGATGCGGGGCTCGAACCCGCGACAGCCAGATTAAGAGTCTGGTGCTCTACCGACTGAGCTAACCGGGCTACGGATGCGCTTCATTAAAAGATGCGAAAGAACGTTGTTCAAAAAAGAGGTCGTTCAAAAACGCGAAGAACAGAGTTGTAAAGTTCAAAAATAAATTCAACGAACAATATCTGCATTGCAAAATAATTTGTCTTTATTGAACCGTGAAAAAAGAAAACGTTGAAGCCCGATGCGGGGCTCGAACCCGCGACAGCCAGATTAAGAGTCTGGTGCTCTACCGACTGAGCTAACCGGGCTACGGATGCGCTTCATTAAAAGATGCGAAAGAACGTTGTTCAAAAAGAGGTCGTGCAAAAACGCGAAGAACAGAGTTGTAAAGTTCAAAAATAAATTCAACGAACAATATCTGCATTGCAAAATTAATTTGTCTTTATTGAACCGTGAAAAAAGAAAAAGTTGAAGCCCGATGCGGGGCTCGAACCCGCGACAGCCAGATTAAGAGTCTGGTGCTCTACCGACTGAGCTAACCGGGCTACGGATGCGCTTCATTAAAAGATGCGAAAGAACGTTGTTCAAAAAAGAGGTCGTTCAAAAACGCGAAGAACAGAGTTGTAAAGTTCAAAAATAAATTCAACGAACAATATCTGCATTGCAAAATAATTTGTCTTTATTGAACCGTGAAAAAAGAAAAAGTTGAAGCCCGATGCGGGGCTCGAACCCGCGACAGCCAGATTAAGAGTCTGGTGCTCTACCGACTGAGCTAACCGGGCTACGGATGCGCTTCATTAAAAGATGCGAAAGAACGTTGTTCAAAAAGAGGTCGTGCAAAAACGCGAAGAACAGAGTTGTAAAGTTCAAAAATAAATTCAACGAACAATATCTGCATTGCAAAATAATTTGTCTTTATTGAACCGTGAAAAAAGAAAAGTTGAAGCCCGATGCGGGGCTCGAACCCGCGACAGCCAGATTAAGAGTCTGGTGCTCTACCGACTGAGCTAACCGGGCTACGGATGCGCTTCATTAAAAGATGCGAAAGAACGTTGTTCAAAAAAGAGGTCGTGCAAAAACGCGAAGAACAGAGTTGTAAAGTTCAAAAATAAATTCAACGAACAATATCTGCATTGCAAAATAATTTGTCTTTATTGAACCGTGAAAAAAGAAAAAGTTGAAGCCCGATGCGGGGCTCGAACCCGCGACAGCCAGATTAAGAGTCTGGTGCTCTACCGACTGAGCTAACCGGGCTACGGATGCGCTTCATTAAAAGATGCGAAAGAACGTTGTTCAAAAAAGAGGTCGTGCAAAAACGCGAAGAACAGAGTTGTAAAGTTCAAAAATAAATTCAACGAACAATATCTGCATTGCAAAATTAATTTGTCTTTATTGAACCGTGAAAAAAGAAAAAGTTGAAGCCCGATGCGGGGCTCGAACCCGCGACAGCCAGATTAAGAGTCTGGTGCTCTACCGACTGAGCTAACCGGGCTACGGATGCGCTTCATTAAAAGATGCGAAAGAACGTTGTTCAAAAAGAGGTCGTGCAAAAACGCGAAGAACAGAGTTGTAAAGTTCAAAAATAAATTCAACGAACAATATCTGCATTGCAAAATTAATTTGTCTTTATTGAACCGTGAAAAAAGAAAAGTTGAAGCCCGATGCGGGGCTCGAACCCGCGACAGCCAGATTAAGAGTCTGGTGCTCTACCGACTGAGCTAACCGGGCTACGGATGCGCTTCATTAAAAGATGCGAAAGAACGTTGTTCAAAAAGAGGTCGTGCAAAAACGCGAAGAACAGAGTTGTAAAGTTCAAAAATAAATTCAACGAACAATATCTGCATTGCAAAATTAATTTGTCTTTATTGAACCGTGAAAAAAGAAAAAGTTGAAGCCCGATGCGGGGCTCGAACCCGCGACAGCCAGATTAAGAGTCTGGTGCTCTACCGACTGAGCTAACCGGGCTACGGATGCGCTTCATTAAAAGATGCGAAAGAACGTTGTTCAAAAAAGAGGTCGTGCAAAAACGCGAAGAACAGAGTTGTAAAGTTCAAAAATAAATTCAACGAACAATATCTGCATTGCAAAATAATTTGTCTTTATTGAACCGTGAAAAAAGAAAACGTTGAAGCCCGATGCGGGGCTCGAACCCGCGACAGCCAGATTAAGAGTCTGGTGCTCTACCGACTGAGCTAACCGGGCTACGGATGCGCTTCATTAAAAGATGCGAAAGAACGTTGTTCAAAAAAGAGGTCGTGCAAAAACGCGAAGAACAGAGTTGTAAAGTTCAAAAATAAATTCAACGAACAATATCTGCATTGCAAAATAATTTGTCTTTATTGAACCGTGAAAAAAGAAAAGTTGAAGCCCGATGCGGGGCTCGAACCCGCGACAGCCAGATTAAGAGTCTGGTGCTCTACCGACTGAGCTAACCGGGCTACGGATGCGCTTCATTAAAAGATGCGAAAGAACGTTGTTCAAAAAAGAGGTCGTTCTAAAACGCGAAGAACAGAGTTGTAAAGTTCAAAAATAAATTCAACGAACAATATCTGCATTGCAAAATAATTTGTCTTTATTGAACCGTGAAAAAAGAAAAGTTGAAGCCCGATGCGGGGCTCGAACCCGCGACAGCCAGATTAAGAGTCTGGTGCTCTACCGACTGAGCTAACCGGGCTACGGATGCGCTTCATTAAAAGATGCGAAAGAACGTTGTTCAAAAAAGAGGTCGTGCAAAAACGCGAAGAACAGAGTTGTAAAGTTCAAAAATAAATTCAACGAACAATATCTGCATTGCAAAATAATTTGTCTTTATTGAACCGTGAAAAAAGAAAAAGTTGAAGCCCGATGCGGGGCTCGAACCCGCGACAGCCAGATTAAGAGTCTGGTGCTCTACCGACTGAGCTAACCGGGCTACGGATGCGCTTCATTAAAAGATGCGAAAGAACGTTGTTCAAAAAGAGGTCGTGCAAAAACGCGAAGAACAGAGTTGTAAAGTTCAAAAATAAATTCAACGAACAATATCTGCATTGCAAAATTAATTTGTCTTTATTGAACCGTGAAAAAAGAAAAGTTGAAGCCCGATGCGGGGCTCGAACCCGCGACAGCCAGATTAAGAGTCTGGTGCTCTACCGACTGAGCTAACCGGGCTACGGATGCGCTTCATTAAAAGATGCGAAAGAACGTTGTTCAAAAAAGAGGTCGTGCAAAAACGCGAAGAACAGAGTTGTAAAGTTCAAAAATAAATTCAACGAACAATATCTGCATTGCAAAATAATTTGTCTTTATTGAACCGTGAAAAAAGAAAACGTTGAAGCCCGATGCGGGGCTCGAACCCGCGACAGCCAGATTAAGAGTCTGGTGCTCTACCGACTGAGCTAACCGGGCTACGGATGCGCTTCATTAAAAGATGCGAAAGAACGTTGTTCAAAAAAGAGGTCGTGCAAAAACGCGAAGAACAGAGTTGTAAAGTTCAAAAATAAATTCAACGAACAATATCTGCATTGCAAAATAATTTGTCTTTATTGAACCGTGAAAAAAGAAAAGTTGAAGCCCGATGCGGGGCTCGAACCCGCGACAGCCAGATTAAGAGTCTGGTGCTCTACCGACTGAGCTAACCGGGCTACGGATGCGCTTCATTAAAAGATGCGAAAGAACGTTGTTCAAAAAAGAGGTCGTGCAAAAACGCGAAGAACAGAGTTGTAAAGTTCAAAAATAAATTCAACGAACAATATCTGCATTGCAAAATAATTTGTCTTTATTGAACCGTGAAAAAAGAAAAAGTTGAAGCCCGATGCGGGGCTCGAACCCGCGACAGCCAGATTAAGAGTCTGGTGCTCTACCGACTGAGCTAACCGGGCTACGGATGCGCTTCATTAAAAGATGCGAAAGAACGTTGTTCAAAAAGAGGTCGTGCAAAAACGCGAAGAACAGAGTTGTAAAGTTCAAAAATAAATTCAACGAACAATATCTGCATTGCAAAATAATTTGTCTTTATTGAACCGTGAAAAAAGAAAAGTTGAAGCCCGATGCGGGGCTCGAACCCGCGACAGCCAGATTAAGAGTCTGGTGCTCTACCGACTGAGCTAACCGGGCTACGGATGCGCTTCATTAAAAGATGCGAAAGAACGTTGTTCAAAAAAGAGGTCGTTCAAAAACGCGAAGAACAGAGTTGTAAAGTTCAAAAATAAATTCAACGAACAATATCTGCATTGCAAAATAATTTGTCTTTATTGAACCGTGAAAAAAGAAAACGTTGAAGCCCGATGCGGGGCTCGAACCCGCGACAGCCAGATTAAGAGTCTGGTGCTCTACCGACTGAGCTAACCGGGCTACGGATGCGCTTCATTAAAAGATGCGAAAGAACGTTGTTCAAAAAGAGGTCGTGCAAAAACGCGAAGAACAGAGTTGTAAAGTTCAAAAATAAATTCAACGAACAATATCTGCATTGCAAATTAATTTGTCTTTATTGAACCGTGAAAAAAGAAAAAGTTGAAGCCCGATGCGGGGCTCGAACCCGCGACAGCCAGATTAAGAGTCTGGTGCTCTACCGACTGAGCTAACCGGGCTACGGATGCGCTTCATTAAAAGATGCGAAAGAACGTTGTTCAAAAAAGAGGTCGTTCTAAAACGCGAAGAACAGAGTTGTAAAGTTCAAAAATAAATTCAACGAACAATATCTGCATTGCAAAATAGATTTGTCTTTATTGAACCGTGAAAAAAGAAAACGTTGAAGCCCGATGCGGGGCTCGAACCCGCGACAGCCAGATTAAGAGTCTGGTGCTCTACCGACTGAGCTAACCGGGCTACGGATGCGCTTCATTAAAAGATGCGAAAGAACGTTGTTCAAAAAGAGGTCGTGCAAAAACGCGAAGAACAGAGTTGTAAAGTTCAAAAATAAATTCAACGAACAATATCTGCATTGCAAAATTAATTTGTCTTTATTGAACCGTGAAAAAAGAAAAAGTTGAAGCCCGATGCGGGGCTCGAACCCGCGACAGCCAGATTAAGAGTCTGGTGCTCTACCGACTGAGCTAACCGGGCTACGGATGCGCTTCATTAAAAGATGCGAAAGAACGTTGTTCAAAAAAGAGGTCGTTCTAAAACGCGAAGAACAGAGTTGTAAAGTTCAAAAATAAATTCAACGAACAATATCTGCATTGCAAAATTAATTTGTCTTTATTGAACCGTGAAAAAAGAAAAAGTTGAAGCCCGATGCGGGGCTCGAACCCGCGACAGCCAGATTAAGAGTCTGGTGCTCTACCGACTGAGCTAACCGGGCTACGGATGCGCTTCATTAAAAGATGCGAAAGAACGTTGTTCAAAAAGAGGTCGTGCAAAAACGCGAAGAACAGAGTTGTAAAGTTCAAAAATAAATTCAACGAACAATATCTGCATTGCAAAATAATTTGTCTTTATTGAACCGTGAAAAAAGAAAAAGTTGAAGCCCGATGCGGGGCTCGAACCCGCGACAGCCAGATTAAGAGTCTGGTGCTCTACCGACTGAGCTAACCGGGCTACGGATGCGCTTCATTAAAAGATGCGAAAGAACGTTGTTCAAAAAAGAGGTCGTGCAAAAACGCGAAGAACAGAGTTGTAAAGTTCAAAAATAAATTCAACGAACAATATCTGCATTGCAAAATAATTTGTCTTTATTGAACCGTGAAAAAAGAAAAAGTTGAAGCCCGATGCGGGGCTCGAACCCGCGACAGCCAGATTAAGAGTCTGGTGCTCTACCGACTGAGCTAACCGGGCTACGGATGCGCTTCATTAAAAGATGCGAAAGAACGTTGTTCAAAAAAGAGGTCGTGCAAAAACGCGAAGAACAGAGTTGTAAAGTTCAAAAATAAATTCAACGAACAATATCTGCATTGCAAAATAATTTGTCTTTATTGAACCGTGAAAAAAGAAAAAGTTGAAGCCCGATGCGGGGCTCGAACCCGCGACAGCCAGATTAAGAGTCTGGTGCTCTACCGACTGAGCTAACCGGGCTACGGATGCGCTTCATTAAAAGATGCGAAAGAACGTTGTTCAAAAAAGAGGTCGTGCAAAAACGCGAAGAACAGAGTTGTAAAGTTCAAAAATAAATTCAACGAACAATATCTGCATTGCAAAATAATTTGTCTTTATTGAACCGTGAAAAAAGAAAACGTTGAAGCCCGATGCGGGGCTCGAACCCGCGACAGCCAGATTAAGAGTCTGGTGCTCTACCGACTGAGCTAACCGGGCTACGGATGCGCTTCATTAAAAGATGCGAAAGAACGTTGTTCAAAAAGAGGTCGTGCAAAAACGCGAAGAACAGAGTTGTAAAGTTCAAAAATAAATTCAACGAACAATATCTGCATTGCAAAATTAATTTGTCTTTATTGAACCGTGAAAAAAGAAAAAGTTGAAGCCCGATGCGGGGCTCGAACCCGCGACAGCCAGATTAAGAGTCTGGTGCTCTACCGACTGAGCTAACCGGGCTACGGATGCGCTTCATTAAAAGATGCGAAAGAACGTTGTTCAAAAAAGAGGTCGTTCTAAAACGCGAAGAACAGAGTTGTAAAGTTCAAAAATAAATTCAACGAACAATATCTGCATTGCAAAATAGATTTGTCTTTATTGAACCGTGAAAAAAGAAAACGTTGAAGCCCGATGCGGGGCTCGAACCCGCGACAGCCAGATTAAGAGTCTGGTGCTCTACCGACTGAGCTAACCGGGCTACGGATGCGCTTCATTAAAAGATGCGAAAGAACGTTGTTCAAAAAAGAGGTCGTGCAAAAACGCGAAGAACAGAGTTGTAAAGTTCAAAAATAAATTCAACGAACAATATCTGCATTGCAAAATAATTTGTCTTTATTGAACCGTGAAAAAAGAAAAAGTTGAAGCCCGATGCGGGGCTCGAACCCGCGACAGCCAGATTAAGAGTCTGGTGCTCTACCGACTGAGCTAACCGGGCTACGGATGCGCTTCATTAAAAGATGCGAAAGAACGTTGTTCAAAAAAGAGGTCGTTCAAAAACGCGAAGAACAGAGTTGTAAAGTTCAAAAATAAATTCAACGAACAATATCTGCATTGCAAAATAGATTTGTCTTTATTGAACCGTGAAAAAAGAAAACGTTGAAGCCCGATGCGGGGCTCGAACCCGCGACAGCCAGATTAAGAGTCTGGTGCTCTACCGACTGAGCTAACCGGGCTACGGATGCGCTTCATTAAAAGATGCGAAAGAACGTTGTTCAAAAAGAGGTCGTGCAAAAACGCGAAGAACAGAGTTGTAAAGTTCAAAAATAAATTCAACGAACAATATCTGCATTGCAAAATTAATTTGTCTTTATTGAACCGTGAAAAAAGAAAAGTTGAAGCCCGATGCGGGGCTCGAACCCGCGACAGCCAGATTAAGAGTCTGGTGCTCTACCGACTGAGCTAACCGGGCTACGGATGCGCTTCATTAAAAGATGCGAAAGAACGTTGTTCAAAAAAGAGGTCGTGCAAAAACGCGAAGAACAGAGTTGTAAAGTTCAAAAATAAATTCAACGAACAATATCTGCATTGCAAAATTAATTTGTCTTTATTGAACCGTGAAAAAAGAAAAAGTTGAAGCCCGATGCGGGGCTCGAACCCGCGACAGCCAGATTAAGAGTCTGGTGCTCTACCGACTGAGCTAACCGGGCTACGGATGCGCTTCATTAAAAGATGCGAAAGAACGTTGTTCAAAAAAGAGGTCGTTCTAAAACGCGAAGAACAGAGTTGTAAAGTTCAAAAATAAATTCAACGAACAATATCTGCATTGCAAAATAGATTTGTCTTTATTGAACCGTGAAAAAAGAAAACGTTGAAGCCCGATGCGGGGCTCGAACCCGCGACAGCCAGATTAAGAGTCTGGTGCTCTACCGACTGAGCTAACCGGGCTACGGATGCGCTTCATTAAAAGATGCGAAAGAACGTTGTTCAAAAAGAGGTCGTGCAAAAACGCGAAGAACAGAGTTGTAAAGTTCAAAAATAAATTCAACGAACAATATCTGCATTGCAAAATTAATTTGTCTTTATTGAACCGTGAAAAAAGAAAAAGTTGAAGCCCGATGCGGGGCTCGAACCCGCGACAGCCAGATTAAGAGTCTGGTGCTCTACCGACTGAGCTAACCGGGCTACGGATGCGCTTCATTAAAAGATGCGAAAGAACGTTGTTCAAAAAAGAGGTCGTTCTAAAACGCGAAGAACAGAGTTGTAAAGTTCAAAAATAAATTCAACGAACAATATCTGCATTGCAAAATAGATTTGTCTTTATTGAACCGTGAAAAAAGAAAACGTTGAAGCCCGATGCGGGGCTCGAACCCGCGACAGCCAGATTAAGAGTCTGGTGCTCTACCGACTGAGCTAACCGGGCTACGGATGCGCTTCATTAAAAGATGCGAAAGAACGTTGTTCAAAAAGAGGTCGTGCAAAAACGCGAAGAACAGAGTTGTAAAGTTCAAAAATAAATTCAACGAACAATATCTGCATTGCAAAATTAATTTGTCTTTATTGAACCGTGAAAAAAGAAAAGTTGAAGCCCGATGCGGGGCTCGAACCCGCGACAGCCAGATTAAGAGTCTGGTGCTCTACCGACTGAGCTAACCGGGCTACGGATGCGCTTCATTAAAAGATGCGAAAGAACGTTGTTCAAAAAGAGGTCGTTCTAAAACGCGAAGAACAGAGTTGTAAAGTTCAAAAATAAATTCAACGAACAATATCTGCATTGCAAAATTAATTTGTCTTTATTGAACCGTGAAAAAAGAAAAGTTGAAGCCCGATGCGGGGCTCGAACCCGCGACAGCCAGATTAAGAGTCTGGTGCTCTACCGACTGAGCTAACCGGGCTACGGATGCGCTTCATTAAAAGATGCGAAAGAACGTTGTTCAAAAAAGAGGTCGTTCAAAAACGCGAAGAACAGAGTTGTAAAGTTCAAAAATAAATTCAACGAACAATATCTGCATTGCAAAATAGATTTGTCTTTATTGAACCGTGAAAAAAGAAAACGTTGAAGCCCGATGCGGGGCTCGAACCCGCGACAGCCAGATTAAGAGTCTGGTGCTCTACCGACTGAGCTAACCGGGCTACGGATGCGCTTCATTAAAAGATGCGAAAGAACGTTGTTCAAAAAAGAGGTCGTGCAAAAACGCGAAGAACAGAGTTGTAAAGTTCAAAAATAAATTCAACGAACAATATCTGCATTGCAAAATTAATTTGTCTTTATTGAACCGTGAAAAAAGAAAAAGTTGAAGCCCGATGCGGGGCTCGAACCCGCGACAGCCAGATTAAGAGTCTGGTGCTCTACCGACTGAGCTAACCGGGCTACGGATGCGCTTCATTAAAAGATGCGAAAGAACGTTGTTCAAAAAGAGGTCGTGCTAAAACGCGAAGAACAGAGTTGTAAAGTTCAAAAATAAATTCAACGAACAATATCTGCATTGCAAAATAGATTTGTCTTTATTGAACCGTGAAAAAAGAAAACGTTGAAGCCCGATGCGGGGCTCGAACCCGCGACAGCCAGATTAAGAGTCTGGTGCTCTACCGACTGAGCTAACCGGGCTACGGATGCGCTTCATTAAAAGATGCGAAAGAACGTTGTTCAAAAAGAGGTCGTGCAAAAACGCGAAGAACAGAGTTGTAAAGTTCAAAAATAAATTCAACGAACAATATCTGCATTGCAAAATTAATTTGTCTTTATTGAACCGTGAAAAAAGAAAAAGTTGAAGCCCGATGCGGGGCTCGAACCCGCGACAGCCAGATTAAGAGTCTGGTGCTCTACCGACTGAGCTAACCGGGCTACGGATGCGCTTCATTAAAAGATGCGAAAGAACGTTGTTCAAAAAGAGGTCGTTCTAAAACGCGAAGAACAGAGTTGTAAAGTTCAAAAATAAATTCAACGAACAATATCTGCATTGCAAAATAATTTGTCTTTATTGAACCGTGAAAAAAGAAAACGTTGAAGCCCGATGCGGGGCTCGAACCCGCGACAGCCAGATTAAGAGTCTGGTGCTCTACCGACTGAGCTAACCGGGCTACGGATGCGCTTCATTAAAAGATGCGAAAGAACGTTGTTCAAAAAGAGGTCGTGCAAAAACGCGAAGAACAGAGTTGTAAAGTTCAAAAATAAATTCAACGAACAATATCTGCATTGCAAAATTAATTTGTCTTTATTGAACCGTGAAAAAAGAAAAAGTTGAAGCCCGATGCGGGGCTCGAACCCGCGACAGCCAGATTAAGAGTCTGGTGCTCTACCGACTGAGCTAACCGGGCTACGGATGCGCTTCATTAAAAGATGCGAAAGAACGTTGTTCAAAAAGAGGTCGTGCAAAAACGCGAAGAACAGAGTTGTAAAGTTCAAAAATAAATTCAACGAACAATATCTGCATTGCAAAATTAATTTGTCTTTATTGAACCGTGAAAAAAGAAAAAGTTGAAGCCCGATGCGGGGCTCGAACCCGCGACAGCCAGATTAAGAGTCTGGTGCTCTACCGACTGAGCTAACCGGGCTACGGATGCGCTTCATTAAAAGATGCGAAAGAACGTTGTTCAAAAAAGAGGTCGTTCTAAAACGCGAAGAACAGAGTTGTAAAGTTCAAAAATAAATTCAACGAACAATATCTGCATTGCAAAATAGATTTGTCTTTATTGAACCGTGAAAAAAGAAAACGTTGAAGCCCGATGCGGGGCTCGAACCCGCGACAGCCAGATTAAGAGTCTGGTGCTCTACCGACTGAGCTAACCGGGCTACGGATGCGCTTCATTAAAAGATGCGAAAGAACGTTGTTCAAAAAGAGGTCGTGCAAAAACGCGAAGAACAGAGTTGTAAAGTTCAAAAATAAATTCAACGAACAATATCTGCATTGCAAAATAATTTGTCTTTATTGAACCGTGAAAAAAGAAAAGTTGAAGCCCGATGCGGGGCTCGAACCCGCGACAGCCAGATTAAGAGTCTGGTGCTCTACCGACTGAGCTAACCGGGCTACGGATGCGCTTCATTAAAAGATGCGAAAGAACGTTGTTCAAAAAAGAGGTCGTTCTAAAACGCGAAGAACAGAGTTGTAAAGTTCAAAAATAAATTCAACGAACAATATCTGCATTGCAAAATTAATTTGTCTTTATTGAACCGTGAAAAAAGAAAACGTTGAAGCCCGATGCGGGGCTCGAACCCGCGACAGCCAGATTAAGAGTCTGGTGCTCTACCGACTGAGCTAACCGGGCTACGGATGCGCTTCATTAAAAGATGCGAAAGAACGTTGTTCAAAAAGAGGTCGTTCAAAAACGCGAAGAACAGAGTTGTAAAGTTCAAAAATAAATTCAACGAACAATATCTGCATTGCAAAATAGATTTGTCTTTATTGAACCGTGAAAAAAGAAAACGTTGAAGCCCGATGCGGGGCTCGAACCCGCGACAGCCAGATTAAGAGTCTGGTGCTCTACCGACTGAGCTAACCGGGCTACGGATGCGCTTCATTAAAAGATGCGAAAGAACGTTGTTCAAAAAAGAGGTCGTTCAAAAACGCGAAGAACAGAGTTGTAAAGTTCAAAAATAAATTCAACGAACAATATCTGCATTGCAAAATAGATTTGTCTTTATTGAACCGTGAAAAAAGAAAACGTTGAAGCCCGATGCGGGGCTCGAACCCGCGACAGCCAGATTAAGAGTCTGGTGCTCTACCGACTGAGCTAACCGGGCTACGGATGCGCTTCATTAAAAGATGCGAAAGAACGTTGTTCAAAAAGAGGTCGTGCAAAAACGCGAAGAACAGAGTTGTAAAGTTCAAAAATAAATTCAACGAACAATATCTGCATTGCAAAATAATTTGTCTTTATTGAACCGTGAAAAAAGAAAAGTTGAAGCCCGATGCGGGGCTCGAACCCGCGACAGCCAGATTAAGAGTCTGGTGCTCTACCGACTGAGCTAACCGGGCTACGGATGCGCTTCATTAAAAGATGCGAAAGAACGTTGTTCAAAAAAGAGGTCGTGCTAAAACGCGAAGAACAGAGTTGTAAAGTTCAAAAATAAATTCAACGAACAATATCTGCATTGCAAAATTAATTTGTCTTTATTGAACCGTGAAAAAAGAAAACGTTGAAGCCCGATGCGGGGCTCGAACCCGCGACAGCCAGATTAAGAGTCTGGTGCTCTACCGACTGAGCTAACCGGGCTACGGATGCGCTTCATTAAAAGATGCGAAAGAACGTTGTTCAAAAAAGAGGTCGTTCAAAAACGCGAAGAACAGAGTTGTAAAGTTCAAAAATAAATTCAACGAACAATATCTGCATTGCAAAATAGATTTGTCTTTATTGAACCGTGAAAAAAGAAAACGTTGAAGCCCGATGCGGGGCTCGAACCCGCGACAGCCAGATTAAGAGTCTGGTGCTCTACCGACTGAGCTAACCGGGCTACGGATGCGCTTCATTAAAAGATGCGAAAGAACGTTGTTCAAAAAGAGGTCGTGCAAAAACGCGAAGAACAGAGTTGTAAAGTTCAAAAATAAATTCAACGAACAATATCTGCATTGCAAAATTAATTTGTCTTTATTGAACCGTGAAAAAAGAAAAAGTTGAAGCCCGATGCGGGGCTCGAACCCGCGACAGCCAGATTAAGAGTCTGGTGCTCTACCGACTGAGCTAACCGGGCTACGGATGCGCTTCATTAAAAGATGCGAAAGAACGTTGTTCAAAAAAGAGGTCGTTCAAAAACGCGAAGAACAGAGTTGTAAAGTTCAAAAATAAATTCAACGAACAATATCTGCATTGCAAAATAGATTTGTCTTTATTGAACCGTGAAAAAAGAAAACGTTGAAGCCCGATGCGGGGCTCGAACCCGCGACAGCCAGATTAAGAGTCTGGTGCTCTACCGACTGAGCTAACCGGGCTACGGATGCGCTTCATTAAAAGATGCGAAAGAACGTTGTTCAAAAAGAGGTCGTGCAAAAACGCGAAGAACAGAGTTGTAAAGTTCAAAAATAAATTCAACGAACAATATCTGCATTGCAAAATTAATTTGTCTTTATTGAACCGTGAAAAAAGAAAAGTTGAAGCCCGATGCGGGGCTCGAACCCGCGACAGCCAGATTAAGAGTCTGGTGCTCTACCGACTGAGCTAACCGGGCTACGGATGCGCTTCATTAAAAGATGCGAAAGAACGTTGTTCAAAAAAGAGGTCGTTCTAAAACGCGAAGAACAGAGTTGTAAAGTTCAAAAATAAATTCAACGAACAATATCTGCATTGCAAAATAATTTGTCTTTATTGAACCGTGAAAAAAGAAAACGTTGAAGCCCGATGCGGGGCTCGAACCCGCGACAGCCAGATTAAGAGTCTGGTGCTCTACCGACTGAGCTAACCGGGCTACGGATGCGCTTCATTAAAAGATGCGAAAGAACGTTGTTCAAAAAAGAGGTCGTTCTAAAACGCGAAGAACAGAGTTGTAAAGTTCAAAAATAAATTCAACGAACAATATCTGCATTGCAAAATAGATTTGTCTTTATTGAACCGTGAAAAAAGAAAACGTTGAAGCCCGATGCGGGGCTCGAACCCGCGACAGCCAGATTAAGAGTCTGGTGCTCTACCGACTGAGCTAACCGGGCTACGGATGCGCTTCATTAAAAGATGCGAAAGAACGTTGTTCAAAAAGAGGTCGTGCAAAAACGCGAAGAACAGAGTTGTAAAGTTCAAAAATAAATTCAACGAACAATATCTGCATTGCAAAATTAATTTGTCTTTATTGAACCGTGAAAAAAGAAAAAGTTGAAGCCCGATGCGGGGCTCGAACCCGCGACAGCCAGATTAAGAGTCTGGTGCTCTACCGACTGAGCTAACCGGGCTACGGATGCGCTTCATTAAAAGATGCGAAAGAACGTTGTTCAAAAAAGAGGTCGTTCTAAAACGCGAAGAACAGAGTTGTAAAGTTCAAAAATAAATTCAACGAACAATATCTGCATTGCAAAATAGATTTGTCTTTATTGAACCGTGAAAAAAGAAAACGTTGAAGCCCGATGCGGGGCTCGAACCCGCGACAGCCAGATTAAGAGTCTGGTGCTCTACCGACTGAGCTAACCGGGCTACGGATGCGCTTCATTAAAAGATGCGAAAGAACGTTGTTCAAAAAGAGGTCGTGCAAAAACGCGAAGAACAGAGTTGTAAAGTTCAAAAATAAATTCAACGAACAATATCTGCATTGCAAAATAATTTGTCTTTATTGAACCGTGAAAAAAGAAAAGTTGAAGCCCGATGCGGGGCTCGAACCCGCGACAGCCAGATTAAGAGTCTGGTGCTCTACCGACTGAGCTAACCGGGCTACGGATGCGCTTCATTAAAAGATGCGAAAGAACGTTGTTCAAAAAAGAGGTCGTTCAAAAACGCGAAGAACAGAGTTGTAAAGTTCAAAAATAAATTCAACGAACAATATCTGCATTGCAAAATTAATTTGTCTTTATTGAACCGTGAAAAAAGAAAACGTTGAAGCCCGATGCGGGGCTCGAACCCGCGACAGCCAGATTAAGAGTCTGGTGCTCTACCGACTGAGCTAACCGGGCTACGGATGCGCTTCATTAAAAGATGCGAAAGAACGTTGTTCAAAAAAGAGGTCGTTCTAAAACGCGAAGAACAGAGTTGTAAAGTTCAAAAATAAATTCAACGAACAATATCTGCATTGCAAAATAATTTGTCTTTATTGAACCGTGAAAAAAGAAAACGTTGAAGCCCGATGCGGGGCTCGAACCCGCGACAGCCAGATTAAGAGTCTGGTGCTCTACCGACTGAGCTAACCGGGCTACGGATGCGCTTCATTAAAAGATGCGAAAGAACGTTGTTCAAAAAAGAGGTCGTGCAAAAACGCGAAGAACAGAGTTGTAAAGTTCAAAAATAAATTCAACGAACAATATCTGCATTGCAAAATTAATTTGTCTTTATTGAACCGTGAAAAAAGAAAAGTTGAAGCCCGATGCGGGGCTCGAACCCGCGACAGCCAGATTAAGAGTCTGGTGCTCTACCGACTGAGCTAACCGGGCTACGGATGCGCTTCATTAAAAGATGCGAAAGAACGTTGTTCAAAAAAGAGGTCGTGCAAAAACGCGAAGAACAGAGTTGTAAAGTTCAAAAATAAATTCAACGAACAATATCTGCATTGCAAAATAATTTGTCTTTATTGAACCGTGAAAAAAGAAAAAGTTGAAGCCCGATGCGGGGCTCGAACCCGCGACAGCCAGATTAAGAGTCTGGTGCTCTACCGACTGAGCTAACCGGGCTACGGATGCGCTTCATTAAAAGATGCGAAAGAACGTTGTTCAAAAAAGAGGTCGTTCTAAAACGCGAAGAACAGAGTTGTAAAGTTCAAAAATAAATTCAACGAACAATATCTGCATTGCAAAATAGATTTGTCTTTATTGAACCGTGAAAAAAGAAAACGTTGAAGCCCGATGCGGGGCTCGAACCCGCGACAGCCAGATTAAGAGTCTGGTGCTCTACCGACTGAGCTAACCGGGCTACGGATGCGCTTCATTAAAAGATGCGAAAGAACGTTGTTCAAAAAGAGGTCGTGCTAAAACGCGAAGAACAGAGTTGTAAAGTTCAAAAATAAATTCAACGAACAATATCTGCATTGCAAAATTATTTGTCTTTATTGAACCGTGAAAAAAGAAAAGTTGAAGCCCGATGCGGGGCTCGAACCCGCGACAGCCAGATTAAGAGTCTGGTGCTCTACCGACTGAGCTAACCGGGCTACGGATGCGCTTCATTAAAAGATGCGAAAGAACGTTGTTCAAAAAAGAGGTCGTTCAAAAACGCGAAGAACAGAGTTGTAAAGTTCAAAAATAAATTCAACGAACAATATCTGCATTGCAAAATTAATTTGTCTTTATTGAACCGTGAAAAAAGAAAAAGTTGAAGCCCGATGCGGGGCTCGAACCCGCGACAGCCAGATTAAGAGTCTGGTGCTCTACCGACTGAGCTAACCGGGCTACGGATGCGCTTCATTAAAAGATGCGAAAGAACGTTGTTCAAAAAAGAGGTCGTTCTAAAACGCGAAGAACAGAGTTGTAAAGTTCAAAAATAAATTCAACGAACAATATCTGCATTGCAAAATAGATTTGTCTTTATTGAACCGTGAAAAAAGAAAACGTTGAAGCCCGATGCGGGGCTCGAACCCGCGACAGCCAGATTAAGAGTCTGGTGCTCTACCGACTGAGCTAACCGGGCTACGGATGCGCTTCATTAAAAGATGCGAAAGAACGTTGTTCAAAAAAGAGGTCGTTCTAAAACGCGAAGAACAGAGTTGTAAAGTTCAAAAATAAATTCAACGAACAATATCTGCATTGCAAAATAGATTTGTCTTTATTGAACCGTGAAAAAAGAAAACGTTGAAGCCCGATGCGGGGCTCGAACCCGCGACAGCCAGATTAAGAGTCTGGTGCTCTACCGACTGAGCTAACCGGGCTACGGATGCGCTTCATTAAAAGATGCGAAAGAACGTTGTTCAAAAAGAGGTCGTGCAAAAACGCGAAGAACAGAGTTGTAAAGTTCAAAAATAAATTCAACGAACAATATCTGCATTGCAAAATAATTTGTCTTTATTGAACCGTGAAAAAAGAAAAGTTGAAGCCCGATGCGGGGCTCGAACCCGCGACAGCCAGATTAAGAGTCTGGTGCTCTACCGACTGAGCTAACCGGGCTACGGATGCGCTTCATTAAAAGATGCGAAAGAACGTTGTTCAAAAAAGAGGTCGTTCTAAAACGCGAAGAACAGAGTTGTAAAGTTCAAAAATAAATTCAACGAACAATATCTGCATTGCAAAATTAATTTGTCTTTATTGAACCGTGAAAAAAGAAAACGTTGAAGCCCGATGCGGGGCTCGAACCCGCGACAGCCAGATTAAGAGTCTGGTGCTCTACCGACTGAGCTAACCGGGCTACGGATGCGCTTCATTAAAAGATGCGAAAGAACGTTGTTCAAAAAGAGGTCGTGCAAAAACGCGAAGAACAGAGTTGTAAAGTTCAAAAATAAATTCAACGAACAATATCTGCATTGCAAAATTAATTTGTCTTTATTGAACCGTGAAAAAAGAAAAAGTTGAAGCCCGATGCGGGGCTCGAACCCGCGACAGCCAGATTAAGAGTCTGGTGCTCTACCGACTGAGCTAACCGGGCTACGGATGCGCTTCATTAAAAGATGCGAAAGAACGTTGTTCAAAAAGAGGTCGTGCAAAAACGCGAAGAACAGAGTTGTAAAGTTCAAAAATAAATTCAACGAACAATATCTGCATTGCAAAATTAATTTGTCTTTATTGAACCGTGAAAAAAGAAAAAGTTGAAGCCCGATGCGGGGCTCGAACCCGCGACAGCCAGATTAAGAGTCTGGTGCTCTACCGACTGAGCTAACCGGGCTACGGATGCGCTTCATTAAAAGATGCGAAAGAACGTTGTTCAAAAAAGAGGTCGTTCAAAAACGCGAAGAACAGAGTTGTAAAGTTCAAAAATAAATTCAACGAACAATATCTGCATTGCAAAATAGATTTGTCTTTATTGAACCGTGAAAAAAGAAAAAGTTGAAGCCCGATGCGGGGCTCGAACCCGCGACAGCCAGATTAAGAGTCTGGTGCTCTACCGACTGAGCTAACCGGGCTACGGATGCGCTTCATTAAAAGATGCGAAAGAACGTTGTTCAAAAAAGAGGTCGTGCAAAAACGCGAAGAACAGAGTTGTAAAGTTCAAAAATAAATTCAACGAACAATATCTGCATTGCAAAATAGATTTGTCTTTATTGAACCGTGAAAAAAGAAAAGTTGAAGCCCGATGCGGGGCTCGAACCCGCGACAGCCAGATTAAGAGTCTGGTGCTCTACCGACTGAGCTAACCGGGCTACGGATGCGCTTCATTAAAAGATGCGAAAGAACGTTGTTCAAAAAAGAGGTCGTTCAAAAACGCGAAGAACAGAGTTGTAAAGTTCAAAAATAAATTCAACGAACAATATCTGCATTGCAAAATTAATTTGTCTTTATTGAACCGTGAAAAAAGAAAACGTTGAAGCCCGATGCGGGGCTCGAACCCGCGACAGCCAGATTAAGAGTCTGGTGCTCTACCGACTGAGCTAACCGGGCTACGGATGCGCTTCATTAAAAGATGCGAAAGAACGTTGTTCAAAAAAGAGGTCGTTCTAAAACGCGAAGAACAGAGTTGTAAAGTTCAAAAATAAATTCAACGAACAATATCTGCATTGCAAAATAGATTTGTCTTTATTGAACCGTGAAAAAAGAAAACGTTGAAGCCCGATGCGGGGCTCGAACCCGCGACAGCCAGATTAAGAGTCTGGTGCTCTACCGACTGAGCTAACCGGGCTACGGATGCGCTTCATTAAAAGATGCGAAAGAACGTTGTTCAAAAAAGAGGTCGTGCAAAAACGCGAAGAACAGAGTTGTAAAGTTCAAAAATAAATTCAACGAACAATATCTGCATTGCAAAATTAATTTGTCTTTATTGAACCGTGAAAAAAGAAAAAGTTGAAGCCCGATGCGGGGCTCGAACCCGCGACAGCCAGATTAAGAGTCTGGTGCTCTACCGACTGAGCTAACCGGGCTACGGATGCGCTTCATTAAAAGATGCGAAAGAACGTTGTTCAAAAAAGAGGTCGTTCAAAAACGCGAAGAACAGAGTTGTAAAGTTCAAAAATAAATTCAACGAACAATATCTGCATTGCAAAATAGATTTGTCTTTATTGAACCGTGAAAAAAGAAAACGTTGAAGCCCGATGCGGGGCTCGAACCCGCGACAGCCAGATTAAGAGTCTGGTGCTCTACCGACTGAGCTAACCGGGCTACGGATGCGCTTCATTAAAAGATGCGAAAGAACGTTGTTCAAAAAAGAGGTCGTGCAAAAACGCGAAGAACAGAGTTGTAAAGTTCAAAAATAAATTCAACGAACAATATCTGCATTGCAAAATAATTTGTCTTTATTGAACCGTGAAAAAAGAAAAAGTTGAAGCCCGATGCGGGGCTCGAACCCGCGACAGCCAGATTAAGAGTCTGGTGCTCTACCGACTGAGCTAACCGGGCTACGGATGCGCTTCATTAAAAGATGCGAAAGAACGTTGTTCAAAAAGAGGTCGTTCAAAAACGCGAAGAACAGAGTTGTAAAGTTCAAAAATAAATTCAACGAACAATATCTGCATTGCAAAATAATTTGTCTTTATTGAACCGTGAAAAAAGAAAACGTTGAAGCCCGATGCGGGGCTCGAACCCGCGACAGCCAGATTAAGAGTCTGGTGCTCTACCGACTGAGCTAACCGGGCTACGGATGCGCTTCATTAAAAGATGCGAAAGAACGTTGTTCAAAAAAGAGGTCGTTCAAAAACGCGAAGAACAGAGTTGTAAAGTTCAAAAATAAATTCAACGAACAATATCTGCATTGCAAAATAGATTTGTCTTTATTGAACCGTGAAAAAAGAAAACGTTGAAGCCCGATGCGGGGCTCGAACCCGCGACAGCCAGATTAAGAGTCTGGTGCTCTACCGACTGAGCTAACCGGGCTACGGATGCGCTTCATTAAAAGATGCGAAAGAACGTTGTTCAAAAAAGAGGTCGTGCAAAAACGCGAAGAACAGAGTTGTAAAGTTCAAAAATAAATTCAACGAACAATATCTGCATTGCAAAATAATTTGTCTTTATTGAACCGTGAAAAAAGAAAACGTTGAAGCCCGATGCGGGGCTCGAACCCGCGACAGCCAGATTAAGAGTCTGGTGCTCTACCGACTGAGCTAACCGGGCTACGGATGCGCTTCATTAAAAGATGCGAAAGAACGTTGTTCAAAAAAGAGGTCGTTCTAAAACGCGAAGAACAGAGTTGTAAAGTTCAAAAATAAATTCAACGAACAATATCTGCATTGCAAAATAGATTTGTCTTTATTGAACCGTGAAAAAAGAAAACGTTGAAGCCCGATGCGGGGCTCGAACCCGCGACAGCCAGATTAAGAGTCTGGTGCTCTACCGACTGAGCTAACCGGGCTACGGATGCGCTTCATTAAAAGATGCGAAAGAACGTTGTTCAAAAAAGAGGTCGTGCAAAAACGCGAAGAACAGAGTTGTAAAGTTCAAAAATAAATTCAACGAACAATATCTGCATTGCAAAATTAATTTGTCTTTATTGAACCGTGAAAAAAGAAAAAGTTGAAGCCCGATGCGGGGCTCGAACCCGCGACAGCCAGATTAAGAGTCTGGTGCTCTACCGACTGAGCTAACCGGGCTACGGATGCGCTTCATTAAAAGATGCGAAAGAACGTTGTTCAAAAAAGAGGTCGTTCTAAAACGCGAAGAACAGAGTTGTAAAGTTCAAAAATAAATTCAACGAACAATATCTGCATTGCAAAATAGATTTGTCTTTATTGAACCGTGAAAAAAGAAAACGTTGAAGCCCGATGCGGGGCTCGAACCCGCGACAGCCAGATTAAGAGTCTGGTGCTCTACCGACTGAGCTAACCGGGCTACGGATGCGCTTCATTAAAAGATGCGAAAGAACGTTGTTCAAAAAAGAGGTCGTGCAAAAACGCGAAGAACAGAGTTGTAAAGTTCAAAAATAAATTCAACGAACAATATCTGCATTGCAAAATAGATTTGTCTTTATTGAACCGTGAAAAAGAAAAGTTGAAGCCCGATGCGGGGCTCGAACCCGCGACAGCCAGATTAAGAGTCTGGTGCTCTACCGACTGAGCTAACCGGGCTACGGATGCGCTTCATTAAAAGATGCGAAAGAACGTTGTTCAAAAAAGAGGTCGTTCTAAAACGCGAAGAACAGAGTTGTAAAGTTCAAAAATAAATTCAACGAACAATATCTGCATTGCAAAATAAATTTGTCTTTATTGAACCGTGAAAAAAGAAAACGTTGAAGCCCGATGCGGGGCTCGAACCCGCGACAGCCAGATTAAGAGTCTGGTGCTCTACCGACTGAGCTAACCGGGCTACGGATGCGCTTCATTAAAAGATGCGAAAGAACGTTGTTCAAAAAGAGGTCGTTCAAAAACGCGAAGAACAGAGTTGTAAAGTTCAAAAATAAATTCAACGAACAATATCTGCATTGCAAAATAGATTTGTCTTTATTGAACCGTGAAAAAAGAAAACGTTGAAGCCCGATGCGGGGCTCGAACCCGCGACAGCCAGATTAAGAGTCTGGTGCTCTACCGACTGAGCTAACCGGGCTACGGATGCGCTTCATTAAAAGATGCGAAAGAACGTTGTTCAAAAAAGAGGTCGTGCAAAAACGCGAAGAACAGAGTTGTAAAGTTCAAAAATAAATTCAACGAACAATATCTGCATTGCAAAATTAATTTGTCTTTATTGAACCGTGAAAAAAGAAAAAGTTGAAGCCCGATGCGGGGCTCGAACCCGCGACAGCCAGATTAAGAGTCTGGTGCTCTACCGACTGAGCTAACCGGGCTACGGATGCGCTTCATTAAAAGATGCGAAAGAACGTTGTTCAAAAAAGAGGTCGTGCTAAAACGCGAAGAACAGAGTTGTAAAGTTCAAAAATAAATTCAACGAACAATATCTGCATTGCAAAATAGATTTGTCTTTATTGAACCGTGAAAAAAGAAAAAGTTGAAGCCCGATGCGGGGCTCGAACCCGCGACAGCCAGATTAAGAGTCTGGTGCTCTACCGACTGAGCTAACCGGGCTACGGATGCGCTTCATTAAAAGATGCGAAAGAACGTTGTTCAAAAAAGAGGTCGTGCAAAAACGCGAAGAACAGAGTTGTAAAGTTCAAAAATAAATTCAACGAACAATATCTGCATTGCAAAATTAGATTTGTCTTTATTGAACCGTGAAAAAAGAAAAAGTTGAAGCCCGATGCGGGGCTCGAACCCGCGACAGCCAGATTAAGAGTCTGGTGCTCTACCGACTGAGCTAACCGGGCTACGGATGCGCTTCATTAAAAGATGCGAAAGAACGTTGTTCAAAAAAGAGGTCGTGCAAAAAACGCGAAGAACAGAGTTGTAAAGTTCAAAAATAAATTCAACGAACAATATCTGCATTGCAAAATAGATTTGTCTTTATTGAACCGTGAAAAAAGAAAACGTTGAAGCCCGATGCGGGGCTCGAACCCGCGACAGCCAGATTAAGAGTCTGGTGCTCTACCGACTGAGCTAACCGGGCTACGGATGCGCTTCATTAAAAGATGCGAAAGAACGTTTTCAAAAAAGGGTCGTGCAAAACGCGAAGAACAGAGTTGTAAAGTTCAAAAATAAATTTCAACGAACAATATCTGCATTGCAAAATATTGTCTTTATTGAACCGTGAAAAAGAAAAGTTGAAGCCCGATGCGGGGCTCGAACCGCGCAGCCAGATTAAGAGTCTGGTGCTCTACCGACTGAGCTAACCGGGCTACGGATGCGCTTCATTAAAGATGCGAAAGAACGTTGTTTCAAAAAAGAGGTCGTGCAAAAACGCGAAGAAACAGAGTTGTAAAGTTCAAAAATAAATTCAACGAACAATATCTGCATTTGCAAAATTAATTTGTCTTTATGAACCGTGAAAAAAAGAAAAAGTTGAAGCCCGATGCGGGGCTCGAACCCGCGACAGCCAGATTAAGAGTCTGGTGCTCTACCGACTGAGCTAACCGGGCTACGGATGCGCTTCATTAAAAGATGCGAAAGAACGTTG
>CALZFC010000224.1:0-53055 GCA_945643635.1 Allodiplogaster sudhausi | reverse complement strand
CAGGTTCTTGCTGAAAGAATTTAGCCTGAAACTAGCTCGAAATTCTAGATTAAATTGCAATTTCATGATCATCGGTCGAGTTACCAAGTTAGAAGAAAGTTCTTCCAATCGACATGCCTGTGGGGGTAAACGTTCTCAAACTTTTCAGCGAATACGAATTTAATACTTTCGAGGTTCTTGCTTGAAGAATTAGCCTGAAAACTAGCCCGAAATTCTAGATTAAATTGCAATTTCATGGCCATCGGTCGAGTTACCAAGTTAGGAGCGAAGTTCTTCCAATCGACATGCTTGTGGGTAACGTTCTCAAATTTTTCAGCGAATACGAATTTAATACCTCCAGGTTCTTGCTTAAAGAATTTAGCCTGAAACTAGCTCGAAATTCTAGATTAAATTGCAATTTCATGCCATCGGTCGAGTTACCGAGGTAGGTAAAGTTCTTCCAATCGAAGCGAGTGTTGGGTAAACGTTCTCAACTTTTCCAGCGAATACGAATTAATACTTTCCAGGTTTGCTTGAAGAATTTACCTGAAACTAGCCCGAAATTCTAGATTAAATTGCAATTTCATGACCATCGGTCGAGTTACCAAGTTAGGAAGAAAGTTCTTCCAATCGACATGCCTGTGTGGGTAAACGTTCTCAAATTTTCAGCGAATACGAATTTAATACTTTCGAGGTCTTGCTTGAAGAATTTAGCCTGAAACTAGCCCGAAATTCTAGATTAAATTGCAATTTCATGGCCATCGGTCGAGTTACCAAGCTAGGAGAAAGTTCTTCCAATCGACATGCCTGTGGGGTAAACGTTCTCAAATTTTTCAGCGAATACGAATTTTATACCTTCCAGGTTCTTGCTTAAGAATTTAGCCTGAAACTAGCTCGAAATTCTAGATTAAATTGCAATTTCATGGCCATCGGTCGAGTTACCAAGTTAGGAGCGAAGTTCTTCCAATCGACATGCCTGTGGGTAAACGTTCTCAAATTTTTCAGCGAATACGAATTTAATACTTTCCAGGTTCTTGCTTAAAGAATGTAACTGAAACTAGCCCGAAATTCTAGATTAAATTGCAATTTCATGACCCATCGGTCGAGTTACCAAGTAGGAGAAAGTTCTTCAATCGACATGCCTGTGGGGTAAACGTTCTCAAATTTTCCAGCGAATACGAATTTAATACTTCGAGGTTCTTGCTTGAAGAATTAGCCTGAAACTAGCCCGAAATTCTAGATTAAATTGCAATTTCATGGCCATCGGTCGAGTTACCAAGTTAGGAGCGAAGTTCTTCCAATCGACATGCTTGGGGTAAACGTTCTCAAATTTTTCAGCGAATACGAATTTAATACCTTCCAGGTTCTTGCTTAAAGAATTTAGCCTGAAACTAGCTCGAAATTCTAGATTAAATTGCAATTTCATGACCATCGGTCGAGTTACCGAGGTAGGAAAAGTTCTTCCAATCGACATGCCTGTTGGGTAAACGTTCTCAAATTTTCCAGCGAATACGAATTTAATACTTTCCAGGTTCTTGCTTAAAGAATTTAGCCTGAAACTAGCCCGAAATTCTAGATTAAATTGCAATTTCACGCCATCGGTCGAGTTACCAAGTTAGGAAGAAAGTTCTTCCAATCGACATGCCTGTGGGGTAAATGTTTAAAATTTTTCAGCGAATACGAATTTTAATACGAACTTTTCAGCAATACGAATTTAATACTTTCGAGGTTCTGCTTGAAGAATTTAGCCTGAAACTAGCCCGAAATTCTAGATTAAATTGCAATTTCATGGCCATCGGTCGAGTTACCAAGTTAGGAGAAAGTTCTTCCAATCGACATGAGTGTGGGGTAAACGTTCTCAACTTTTCCAGCGAATACGAATTTAATACTTTCGAGGTTCTTGCTTGAAGAATTTAGCCTGAAACTAGCCCGAAATTCTAGATTAAATTGCAATTTCATGGCCATCGGTCGAGTTACCAAGTTAGGAGCGAAGTTCTTCCAACCGACATGCTTGTGGGTAACGTTCTCAAATTTTTCAGCGAATACGAATTTAATACCTTCCAGGTTCTTGCTTAAAGAATTTAGCCTGAAACTAGCTCGAAATTCTAGATTAAATTGCAATTTCATGGCCATCGGTCGAGTTACCAAGTTAGGAGAAAGTTCTTCCAATCGACATGCCTGTGGGGTAAACGTTCTCAACGTTTCCAGCGAATACGAATTTAATACTTTCGAGGTCTTGCTTGAAGAATTTAGCCTGAAACTAGCCCGAAATTCTAGATTAAATTGCAATTTCATGGCCATCGGTCGAGTTACCAAGTTAGGAGAAAGTTCTTCCAATCGACATGCTGTGGGGTAAACGTTCTCAAATTTTTCAGCGAATACGAATTTATAACTTTCCAGGTTCTTGCTTAAAGAATTTAGCCTGAAACTAGCCCGAAATTCTAGATTAAATTGCAATTTCATGGCCATCGGTCGAGTTACCGAGGTAGGAGAAAGTTGTTCCAATCGACATGCCTGTGTGGTAAACGTTCTCAAATTTTCCAGCGAATACGAATTTAATACTTTCGAGGTTCTTGCTTGAAGAATTTAGCCTGAAACTAGCCCGAAATTCTAGATTAAATAGCAATTTCATGGCCATCGGTCGAGTTACCAAGTTAGGAGCGAAGTTCTTCCAATCGACATGCTTGTGGGTAAACGTTCTCAAATTTTTCAGCGAATACGAATTTAATACCTTCCAGGTTCTTGCTTGAAGAATTTAGCCTGAAACTAGCCCGAAATTCTAGATTAAATTGCAATTTCATGGCCATCAGTCGAGTTACCAAGTTAGGAGAAAGTTCTTCCAATCGACATGCCTGTGGGGTAAACGTTCTCAAATTTTTCAGCGAATACGAATTTATACCTTCCAGGTTCTTGCTTAAAGAATTTAGCCTGAAACTAGCTCGAAATTCTAGATTAAATTGCAATTTCATGGCCATCGGTCGAGTTACCAAGTTAGGAGCGAAGTTCTTCCAATCGACATGCCTGTGGGTAAACGTTCTCAAATTTTTCAGCGAATACGAATTTATTACTTTCCAGGTTCTTGCTTAAAGAATTTAGCCTGAAACTAGCCCGAAATTCTAGATTAAATTGCAATTTCATGGCCATCGGTCGAGTTACCAAGTTAGGAGAAAGTTCTTCCAATCGACATGCCTGTGGGGAAACGTTCTCAACGTTCCAGCGAATACGAATTTAATACTTTCGAGGGTCTTGCTTGAAGAATTTAGCCTGAAACTAGCCCGAAATTCTAGATTAAATTGCAATTTCATGGCCATCGGTCGAGTTACCAAGTTAGGAGAAAGTTCTTCCAATCGACATGCCTGTGGGGTAAACGTTCTCAACTTTTCAGCGAATACGAATTTAATACTTTCGAGGTTCTTGCTTGAAGAATTTAGCCTGAAACTAGCCCGAAATCTAGATTAAATTGCAATTTCATGGCCATCGGTCGAGTTACCAAGTTAGGAGCGAAGTTCTTCCAATCGACATGCTTGTGGGTAAAGTTCTCAAATTTTTCAGCGAATACGAATTTAATACTTTCCAGGTTCTTGCTTAAAGAATTTAACCTGAAACTAGCCCGAAATTCTAGATTAAATTGCAATTTCATGACCATCGGTCGAGTTACCAAGTTAGGAGCAAGGTCTTCCAATCGACATGCTGTGTGGTAAACGTTCTCAAATTTTCCAGCGAATACGAATTTAATACTTTCGAGGTTCTTGCTTGAAGAATTTAGCCTGAAACTAGCCCGAAATTCTAGATTAAATTGCAATTTCATGGCCATCGGTCGAGTTACCAAGTTAGGAGCAAGTTCTTCCAATCGACATGCTTGTGGGTAAACGTTCTCAAATTTTTCAGCGAATACGAATTTAATACTTCCAGGTTCTTGCTTGAAGAATTTAGCCTGAAACTAGCTCGAAATTCTAGATTAAATTGCAATTTCATGGCCATCGGTCGAGTTACCAAGTTAGGAGAAAGTTCTTCCAATCGACATGCTGTGGGGTAAACGTTCTCAAATTTTTCAGCGAATACGAATTTAATACTTCCAGGTTCTTGCTTAAAGAATTTAGCCTGAAACTAGCCGAAATTCTAGATTAAATTGCAATTTCATGGCCATCGGTCGAGTTACCAAGTTAGGAGCGAAGTTCTTCCAATCGACATGCCTGTGGGTAAACGTTCTCAAATTTTTCAGCGAATACGAATTTATACTTTCCAGGTTCTTGCTTAAAGAATTTAGCCTGAAACTAGCCGAAATTCTAGATTAAATTGCAATTTCATGGCCATCGGTCGAGTTACCGAGGTAGGAGCAAGTTCTTCCAATCGACATGCCTGTGGGGTAAACGTTCTCAAATTTTCAGCGAATACGAATTTAATACTTTCGAGGTTCTTGCTTGAAGAATTAGCCTGAAACTAGCCCGAAATTCTAGATTAAATTGCAATTTCATGGCCATCGGTCGAGTTACCAAGTTAGGAGCGAAAGTTCTTCCAATCGACATGCTTGTGGGTAACGTTCTCAAATTTTTCAGCGAATACGAATTTAATACCTTCCAGGTTCTTGCTTAAAGAATTTAGCCTGAAACTAGCTCGAAATTCTAGATTAAATTGCAATTTCATGGCCATCGGTCGAGTTACCAAGTTAGAAGAAAGTTCTTCCAATCGACATGCCTGTGGGGTAAACGTTCTCAACGTTTCCAGCGAATACGAATTTAATACTTTCGAGGGTCTTGCTTGAAGAATTTAGCCTGAAACTAGCCCGAAATTCTAGATTAAATTGCAATTTCATGGCCATCGGTCGAGTTACCAAGTTAGGAGAAAGTTCTTCCAATCGACATGCCTGTGGGGTAAACATTCTCAAATTTTTCAGCGAATACGAATTTATACCTTCCAGGTTCTTGCTTAAAGAATTTAGCCTGAAACTAGCTCGAAATTCTAGATTAAATTGCAATTTCATGGCCATCGGTCGAGTTACCAAGTTAGGAGAAAGTTCTTCCAATCGACATGCCTGGGGGTAAACGTTCTCAAATTTTCAGCGAATACGAATTTATACCTTCCAGGTTCTTGCTTAAAGAATTTAGCCTGAAACTAGCCGAAATTCTAGATTAAATTGCAATTTCATGGCCATCGGTCGAGTTACCAAGTTAGGAGCGAAGTTCTTCCAATCGACATGCTTGTGGGTAAACGTTCTCAAATTTTTCAGCGAATACGAATTTAATACTTTCCAGGTTCTTGCTTAAAGAATTTAGCCTGAAACTAGCCCGAAATTCTAGATTAAATTGCAATTTCATGGCCATCGGTCGAGTTACCAAGTTAGAAGAAAGTTCTTCCAATCGACATGCCTGTGGGGTAAACGTTCTCAACGTTTCCAGCGAATACGAATTTAATACTTTCGAGGGTCTTGCTTGAAGAATTTAGCCTGAAACTAGCCCGAAATTCTAGATTAAATTGCAATTTCATGGCCATCGGTCGAGTTACCAAGTTAGGAGAAAGTTCTTCCAATCGACATGAGTGTGGGGTAAACGTTCTCAACTTTTCCAGCGAATACGAATTTAATACTTTCGAGGTTCTTGCTTGAAGAATTTAGCCTGAAAACTAGCAAGAAATTCTAGATTAAATTGCAATTTCATGGCCATCGGTCGAGTTACCAAGTTAGGAGCGAAGTTCTTCCAATCGACATGCTTGTGGGTAAAGTTCTCAAATTTTTCAGCGAATACGAATTTAATACTTTCCAGGTTCTTGCTTAAAGAATTTAGCCTGAAACTAGCCCGAAATTCTAGATTAAATTGCAATTTCATGACCATCGGTCGAGTTACCGAGTAGGAGCAAGTCTTCCAATCGACATGCCTGTGTGGGTAAACGTTCTCAAATTTTCAGCGAATACGAATTTAATACTTTCGAGGTTCTTGCTTGAAGAATTTAGCCTGAAACTAGCCCGAAATTCTAGATTAAATTGCAATTTCATGGCCATCGGTCGAGTTACCAAGTTAGGAGAAAGTTCTTCCAATCGACATGCTTGTGGGTAAACGTTCTCAAATTTTTCAGCGAATACGAATTTAATACCTTCCAGGTTCTTGCTTGAAGAATTTAGCCTGAAACTAGCTCGAAATTCTAGATTAAATTGCAATTTCATGGCCATCAGTCGAGTTACCAAGTTAGGAGAAAGTTCTTCCAATCGACATGCCTGTGGGGTAAACGTTCTCAAATTTTTCAGCGAATACGAATTTTATACCTTCCAGGTTCTTGCTTAAAGAATTTAGCCTGAAACTAGCTCGAAATTCTAGATTAAATTGCAATTTCATGGCCATCGGTCGAGTTACCAAGTTAGGAGCGAAGTTCTTCCAATCGACATGCTTGTGGGTAACGTTCTCAAATTTTTCAGCGAATACGAATTTATTACTTCCAGGTTCTTGCTTAAAGAATTTAGCCTGAAACTAGCCCGAAATTCTAGATTAAATTGCAATTTCATGGCCATCGGTCGAGTTACCAAGTTAGGAGCAAGTTCTTCCAATCGACATGCCTGTGTGGTAAACGTTCTCAAATTTTCCAGCGAATACGAATTTAATACTTTCGAGGTTCTTGCTTGAAGAATTTAGCCTGAAACTAGCCCGAAATTCTAGATTAAATTGCAATTTCATGGCCATCGGTCGAGTTACCAAGTTAGGAGCGAAGTTCTTCCAATCGACATGCTTGTGGGTAAACGTTCTCAAATTTTCAGCGAATACGAATTTAATACCTTCCAGGTTCTTGCTTAAAGAATTTAGCCTGAAACTAGCTCGAAATTCTAGATTAAATTGCAATTTCATGGCCATCGGTCGAGTTACCAAGTTAGGAGAAAGTTCTTCCAATCGACATGCCTGTGGGGTAAACGTTCTCAACGTTTCCAGCGAATACGAATTTAATACTTTCGAGGTTCTTGCTTGAAGAATTTAGCCTGAAACTAGCCCGAAATTCTAGATTAAATTGCAATTTCATGGCCATCGGTCGAGTTACCAAGTTAGGAGAAAGTTCTTCCAATCGACATGCCTGTGGGGTAAACGTTCTCAAATTTTTCAGCGAATACGAATTTTATACCTTCCAGGTTCTTGCTTAAAGAATTTAGCCTGAAACTAGCTCGAAATTCTAGATTAAATTGCAATTTCATGGCCATCGGTCGAGTTACCAAGTTAGGAGCGAAGTTCTTCCAATCGACATGCCTGTGGGTAAACGTTCTCAAATTTTCAGCGAATACGAATTTAATACCTTCCAGGTTCTTGCTTAAAGAATTTAGCCTGAAACTAGCTCGAAATTCTAGATTAAATTGCAATTTCATGGCCATCGGTCGAGTTACCAAGTTAGGAGAAGTTCTTCCAATCGACATGCCTGTGTGGTAAACGTTCTCAAATTTTTCAGCGAATACGAATTTAATACTTTCGAGGTTCTTGCTTGAAGAATTTAGCCTGAAACTAGCCCGAAATTCTAGATTAAATTGCAATTTCATGGCCATCGGTCGAGTTACCAAGTTAGGAGAAAGTTCTTCCAATCGACATGCCTGTGGGGTAAACGTTCTCAAATTTTTCAGCGAATACGAATTTAATACCTTCCAGGTTCTTGCTTAAAGAATTTAGCCTGAAACTAGCTCGAAATTCTAGATTAAATTGCAATTTCATGGCCATCGGTCGAGTTACCAAGTTAGGAGAAAGTTCTTCCAATCGACATGCCTGTGGGGTAAACGTTCTCAATTTTCCAGCGAATACGAATTTAATACCTTCCAGGTTCTTGCTTAAAGAATTTAGCCTGAAACTAGCCCGAAATTCTAGATTAAATTGCAATTTCATGGCCATCGGTCGAGTTACCAAGTTAGGAGCGAAGTTCTTCCAATCGACATGCTTGTGGGTAAACGTTCTCAAATTTTTCAGCGAATACGAATTTAATACTTTCCAGGTTCTTGCTTAAAGAATTTAGCCTGAAACTAGCCCGAAATTCTAGATTAAATTGCAATTTCATGGCCATCGGTCGAGTTACCAAGTTAGAAGAAAGTTCTTCCAATCGACATGCCTGTGGGGTAAACGTTCTCAAATTTTCCAGCGAATACGAATTTAATACTTTCGAGGTTCTTGCTTGAAGAATTTAGCCTGAAACTAGCCCGAAATTCTAGATTAAATTGCAATTTCATGGCCATCGGTCGAGTTACCAAGTTAGGAGCGAAGTTCTTCCAATCGACATGCTTGTGGGTAAACGTTCTCAAATTTTTCAGCGAATACGAATTTAATACCTTCCAGGTTCTTGCTTGAAGAATTTAGCCTGAAACTAGCTCGAAATTCTAGATTAAATTGCAATTTCATGACCATCGGTCGAGTTACCAAGTTAGGAGCAAGTTCTTCCAATCGACATGCCTGTGTGGTAAACGTTCTCAAATTTTCCAGCGAATACGAATTTAATACTTTCGAGGTTCTTGCTTGAAGAATTTAGCCTGAAACTAGCCCGAAATTCTAGATTAAATTGCAATTTCATGGCCATCGGTCGAGTTACCAAGTTAGGAGCGAAGTTCTTCCAATCGACATGCTTGTGGGTAAACGTTCTCAAATTTTTCAGCGAATACGAATTTAATACCTTCCAGGTTCTTGCTTGAAGAATTTAGCCTGAAACTAGCTCGAAATTCTAGATTAAATTGCAATTTCATGGCCATCGGTCGAGTTACCAAGTTAGGAGAAAGTTCTTCCAATCGACATGCCTGTGGGGTAAACATTCTCAAATTTTTCAGCGAATACGAATTTTATACCTTCCAGGTTCTTGCTTAAAGAATTTAGCCTGAAACTAGCTCGAAATTCTAGATTAAATTGCAATTTCATGGCCATCGGTCGAGTTACCAAGTTAGGAGCGAAGTTCTTCCAATCGACATGCTTGTGGGTAAACGTTCTCAAATTTTTCAGCGAATACGAATTTAATACTTTCCAGGTTCTTGCTTAAAGAATTTAGCCTGAAACTAGCCCGAAATTCTAGATTAAATTGCAATTTCATGCCATCGGTCGAGTTACCAAGTTAGGAGAAAGTTCTTCCAATCGACATGCCTGTGGGGTAAACGTTCTCAAATTTTCCAGCGAATACGAATTTAATACTTTCGAGGTTCTTGCTTGAAGAATTTAGCCTGAAACTAGCCCGAAATTCTAGATTAAATTGCAATTTCATGGCCATCGGTCGAGTTACCAAGTTAGGAGCGAAGTTCTTCCAATCGACATGCCTGTGGGGTAACGTTCTCAAATTTTTCAGCGAATACGAATTTAATACCTTCCAGGTTCTTGCTTAAAGAATTTAGCCTGAAACTAGCTCGAAATTCTAGATTAAATTGCAATTTCATGGCCATCGGTCGAGTTACCAAGTTAGAAGAAAGTTCTTCCAATCGACATGCCTGTGGGGTAAACGTTCTCAATTTTCCAGCGAATACGAATTTAATACTTTCGAGGTTCTTGCTTGAAGAATTTAGCCTGAAACTAGCCCGAAATTCTAGATTAAATTGCAATTTCATGGCCATCGGTCGAGTTACCAAGTTAGGAGAAAGTTCTTCCAATCGACATGCCTGTGGGGTAAACGTTCTCAAATTTTTCAGCGAATACGAATTTATACCTTCCAGGTTCTTGCTTAAAGAATTTAGCCTGAAACTAGCTCGAAATTCTAGATTAAATTGCAATTTCATGGCCATCGGTCGAGTTACCAAGTTAGGAGCGAAGTTCTTCCAATCGACATGCTTGTGGGTAAACGTTCTCAAATTTTTCAGCGAATACGAATTTAATACCTTCCAGGTTCTTGCTTAAAGAATTTAGCCTGAAACTAGCTCGAAATTCTAGATTAAATTGCAATTTCATGACCATCGGTCGAGTTACGAAGTAGGAGCAAAGTTCTTCCAATCGACATGCCTGTGTGGTAAACGTTCTCAAATTTTCCAGCGAATACGAATTTAATACTTTCGAGGTTCTTGCTTGAAGAATTTAGCCTGAAACTAGCCCGAAATTCTAGATTAAATTGCAATTTCATGGCCATCGGTCGAGTTACCAAGTTAGAAGAAAGTTCTTCCAATCGACATGCTGTGGGTAAACGTTCTCAAATTTTTCAGCGAATACGAATTTAATACCTTTCAGGTTCTTGCTTAAAGAATTTAGCCTGAAACTAGCCCGAAATTCTAGATTAAATTGCAATTTCATGGCCATCGGTCGAGTTACCAAGTTAGGAGCGAAGTTCTTCCAATCGACATGCCTGTGGGGTAAACGTTCTCAAATTTTTCAGCGAATACGAATTTAATACCTTCCAGGTTCTTGCTTAAAGAATTTAGCCTGAAACTAGCTCGAAATTCTAGATTAAATTGCAATTTCATGGCCATCGGTCGAGTTACCAAGTTAGGAGCGAAGTTCTTCCAATCGACATGCTTGTGGGTAACGTTCTCAAATTTTTCAGCGAATACGAATTTAATACTTTCCAGGTTCTTGCTTAAAGAATTTAGCCTGAAACTAGCCCGAAATTCTAGATTAAATTGCAATTTCATGGCCATCGGTCGAGTTACCAAGTTAGGAGAAAGTTCTTCCAATCGACATGCCTGTGGGGTAAACGTTCTCAAATTTTCAGCGAATACGAATTTAATACCTTTCAGGTTCTTGCTTAAAGAATTTAGCCTGAAACTAGCCCGAAATTCTAGATTAAATTGCAATTTCATGGCCATCGGTCGAGTTACCAAGTTAGGAGCGAAGTTCTTCCAATCGACATGCTTGTGGGTAACGTTCTCAAATTTTTCAGCGAATACGAATTTAATACTTTCCAGGTTCTTGCTTAAAGAATTTAGCCTGAAACTAGCTCGAAATTCTAGATTAAATTGCAATTTCATGGCCATCGGTCGAGTTACCAAGTAGGAGAAAGTTCTTCCAATCGACATGCCTGTGGGTAAACGTTCTCAAATTTTCCAGCGAATACGAATTTAATACTTTCGAGGTTCTTGCTTGAAGAATTTAGCCTGAAACTAGCCCGAAATTCTAGATTAAATTGCAATTTCATGGCCATCGGTCGAGTTACCAAGTTAGGAGCGAAGTTCTTCCAATCGACATGCTTGTGGGTAAACGTTCTCAAATTTTTCAGCGAATACGAATTTAATACCTTTCAGGTTCTTGCTTAAAGAATTTAGCCTGAAACTAGCTCGAAATTCTAGATTAAATTGCAATTTCATGGCCATCGGTCGAGTTACCAAGTTAGAAGAAAGTTCTTCCAATCGACATGCCTGTGGGGTAAACGTTCTCAACGTTTCCAGCGAATACGAATTTAATACTTTCGAGGTCTTGCTTGAAGAATTTAGCCTGAAAACTAGCAAGAAACCTAGATTAAATTGCAATTTCATGGCCATCGGTCGAGTTACCAAGTTAGGAGCGAAGTTCTTCCAATCGACATGCCTGTGGGGTAAACGTTCTCAAATTTTTCAGCGAATACGAATTTAATACCTTCCAGGTTCTTGCTTAAAGAATTTAGCCTGAAACTAGCTCGAAATTCTAGATTAAATTGCAATTTCATGGCCATCGGTCGAGTTACCAAGTTAGGAGCGAAGTTCTTCCAATCGACATGCCTGTGGGGTAAACGTTCTCAAATTTTCAGCGAATACGAATTTAATACCTTCCAGGTTCTTGCTTAAAGAATTTAGCCTGAAACTAGCCGAAATTCTAGATTAAATTGCAATTTCATGGCCATCGGTCGAGTTACCAAGTTAGGAGAAAGTTCTTCCAATCGACATGCCTGTGGGGTAAACGTTCTCAAATTTTCCAGCGAATACGAATTTAATACTTTCGAGGTTCTTGCTTGAAGAATTTAGCCTGAAACTAGCCGAAATTCTAGATTAAATTGCAATTTCATGGCCATCGGTCGAGTTACCAAGTTAGGAGAAAGTTCTTCCAATCGACATGCCTGTGGGTAAACGTTCTCAAATTTTTCAGCGAATACGAATTTTATACCTTCCAGGTTCTTGCTTAAAGAATTTAGCCTGAAACTAGCTCGAAATTCTAGATTAAATTGCAATTTCATGACCATCGGTCGAGTTACCGAGGTAGGAGCAAGTTCTTCCAATCGACATGCCTGTGTGGTAAACGTTCTCAAATTTTCCAGCGAATACGAATTTAATACTTTCGAGGTTCTTGCTTGAAGAATTTAGCCTGAAACTAGCCCGAAATTCTAGATTAAATTGCAATTTCATGGCCATCGGTCGAGTTACCAAGTTAGGAGAAAGTTCTTCCAATCGACATGCCTGTGGGGTAAACGTTCTCAAATTTTTCAGCGAATACGAATTTAATACCTTCCAGGTTCTTGCTTAAAGAATTTAGCCTGAAACTAGCTCGAAATTCTAGATTAAATTGCAATTTCATGGCCATCGGTCGAGTTACCAAGTTAGGAGAAAGTTCTTCCAATCGACATGAGTGTGGGGTAAACGTTCTCAACTTTTCCAGCGAATACGAATTTAATACTTTCGAGGTTCTTGCTTGAAGAATTTAGCCTGAAACTAGCCCGAACCTCTAGATTAAATTGCAATTTCATGGCCATCGGTCGAGTTACCAAGTTAGGAGCGAAGTTCTTCCAATCGACATGCCTGTGGGTAAACGTTCTCAAATTTTTCAGCGAATACGAATTTAATACCTTCCAGGTTCTTGCTTAAAGAATTTAGCCTGAAACTAGCTCGAAATTCTAGATTAAATTGCAATTTCATGGCCATCGGTCGAGTTACCAAGTTAGGAGCGAAGTTCTTCCAATCGACATGCTTGTGGGTAAACGTTCTCAATTTTTCAGCGAATACGAATTTAATACTTTCCAGGTTCTTGCTTAAGAATTTAGCCTGAAACTAGCCCGAAATTCTAGATTAAATTGCAATTTCATGGCCATCGGTCGAGTTACCAAGTTAGGAGAAAGTTCTTCCAATCGACATGCCTGTGGGGTAAACGTTCTCAAATTTTTCAGCGAATACGAATTTAATACTTCCAGGTTCTTGCTTAAAGAATTTAGCCTGAAACTAGCTCGAAATTCTAGATTAAATTGCAATTTCATGGCCATCGGTCGAGTTACCAAGTTAGGAGCGAAGTTCTTCCAATCGACATGCTTGTGGGTAACGTTCTCAAATTTTCAGCGAATACGAATTTAATACTTTCCAGGTTCTTGCTTAAAGAATTTAGCCTGAAACTAGCTCGAAATTCTAGATTAAATTGCAATTTCATGGCCATCGGTCGAGTTACCAAGTTAGAAGAAAGTTCTTCCAATCGACATGCCTGTGGGGTAAACGTTCTCAAATTTTCCAGCGAATACGAATTTAATACTTTCGAGGGTCTTGCTTGAAGAATTTAGCCTGAAACTAGCCCGAAATTCTAGATTAAATTGCAATTTCATGGCCATCGGTCGAGTTACCAAGTTAGGAGAAAGTTCTTCCAATCGACATGCCTGTGGGGTAAACGTTCTCAAATTTTTCAGCGAATACGAATTTTATACCTTCCAGGTTCTTGCTTAAAGAATTTAGCCTGAAACTAGCTCGAAATTCTAGATTAAATTGCAATTTCATGGCCATCGGTCGAGTTACCAAGGTAGGAGCAAGTTCTTCCAATCGACATGCCTGTGTGGTAAACGTTCTCAAATTTTCCAGCGAATACGAATTTAATACTTTCGAGGTTCTTGCTTGAAGAATTTAGCCTGAAACTAGCCCGAAATTCTAGATTAAATTGCAATTTCATGGCCATCGGTCGAGTTACCAAGTTAGAAGAAAGTTCTTCCAATCGACATGCCTGTGGGGTAAACGTTCTCAAATTTTTCAGCGAATACGAATTTAATACCTTCCAGGTTCTTGCTTAAAGAATTTAGCCTGAAACTAGCTCGAAATTCTAGATTAAATTGCAATTTCATGGCCATCGGTCGAGTTACCAAGTTAGGAGAAAGTTCTTCCAATCGACATGCTGTGGGGTAAACGTTCTCAACTTTTCCAGCGAATACGAATTTAATACTTTCGAGGTTCTTGCTTGAAGAATTTAGCCTGAAACTAGCCCGAAATTCTAGATTAAATTGCAATTTCATGGCCATCGGTCGAGTTACCAAGTTAGGAGCGAAGTTCTTCCAATCGACATGCCTGTGGGGTAAACGTTCTCAAATTTTCAGCGAATACGAATTTAATACCTTCCAGGTTCTTGCTTAAAGAATTTAGCCTGAAACTAGCTCGAAATTCTAGATTAAATTGCAATTTCATGGCCATCGGTCGAGTTACCAAGTTAGGAGCGAAGTTCTTCCAATCGACATGCTGTGGGTAAACGTTCTCAAATTTTTCAGCGAATACGAATTTATTACTTTCAGGTTCTTGCTTAAAGAATTTAGCCTGAAACTAGCCCGAAATTCTAGATTAAATTGCAATTTCATGGCCATCGGTCGAGTTACCAAGTTAGGAGAAAGTTCTTCCAATCGACATGCCTGTGGGGTAAACAGTTCTCAAATTTTTCAGCGAATACGAATTTAATACCTTCCAGGTTCTTGCTTAAAGAATTTAGCCTGAAACTAGCTCGAAATTCTAGATTAAATTGCAATTTCATGGCCATCGGTCGAGTTACCAAGTTAGGAGCGAAGTTCTTCCAATCGACATGCTTGGGGTAAACGTTCTCAAATTTTTCAGCGAATACGAATTTAATACTTTCCAGGTTCTTGCTTAAAGAATTTAGCCTGAAACTAGCTCGAAATTCTAGATTAAATTGCAATTTCATGGCCATCGGTCGATTACCAAGTTAGGAGCGAAGTTCTTCCAATCGACATGCTTGTGGGTAAACGTTCTCAAATTTTCCAGCGAATACGAATTTAATACTTTCGAGGTTCTTGCTTGAAGAATTTAGCCTGAAACTAGCCCGAAATTCTAGATTAAATTGCAATTTCATGGCCATCGGTCGAGTTACCAAGTTAGGAGCGAAGTTCTTCCAATCGACATGCTTGTGGGTAAACGTTCTCAAATTTTTCAGCGAATACGAATTTAATACCTTTCAGGTTCTTGCTTAAAGAATTTAGCCTGAAACTAGCTCGAAATTCTAGATTAAATTGCAATTTCATGGCCATCGGTCGAGTTACCAAGTTAGAAGAAAGTTCTTCCAATCGACATGCCTGTGGGGTAAACGTTCTCAACTTTTCCAGCGAATACGAATTTAATACTTTCGAGGTTCTTGCTTGAAGAATTTAGCCTGAAACTAGCCCGAAATTCTAGATTAAATTGCAATTTCATGGCCATCGGTCGAGTTACCAAGTTAGGAGAAAGTTCTTCCAATCGACATGCCTGTGGGGTAAACGTTCTCAAATTTTTCAGCGAATACGAATTTAATACTTCCAGGTTCTTGCTTAAAGAATTTAGCCTGAAACTAGCTCGAAATTCTAGATTAAATTGCAATTTCATGGCCATCGGTCGAGTTACCAAGTTAGGAGCGAAGTTCTTCCAATCGACATGCTTGTGGGTAACGTTCTCAAAATTTTCAGCGAATACGAATTTAATACTTTCCAGGTTCTTGCTTAAAGAATTTAGCCTGAAACTAGCTCGAAATTCTAGATTAAATTGCAATTTCATGACCATCGGTCGAGTTACCAAGGTAGGAGAAAGTTCTTCCAATCGACATGCCTGTGGGTAAACGTTCTCAAATTTTCCAGCGAATACGAATTTAATACTTTCGAGGTTCTTGCTTGAAGAATTTAGCCTGAAACTAGCCCGAAATTCTAGATTAAATGCAATTTCATGGCCATCGGTCGAGTTACCAAGTTAGGAGAAAGTTCTTCCAATCGACATGCCTGTGGGGTAAACGTTCTCAAATTTTCAGCGAATACGAATTTAATACCTTCCAGGTTCTTGCTTAAAGAATTTAGCCTGAAACTAGCTCGAAATTCTAGATTAAATTGCAATTTCATGGCCATCGGTCGAGTTACCAAGTTAGGAGAAAGTTCTTCCAATCGACATGCCTGTGGGGTAAACGTTCTCAACTTTTCCAGCGAATACGAATTTAATACTTTCGAGGTTCTTGCTTGAAGAATTTAGCCTGAAACTAGCCCGAAATTCTAGATTAAATTGCAATTTCATGGCCATCGGTCGAGTTACCAAGTTAGGAGCGAAGTTCTTCCAATCGACATGCCTGTGGGGTAAACGTTCTCAAATTTTCAGCGAATACGAATTTAATACCTTCCAGGTTCTTGCTTAAAGAATTTAGCCTGAAACTAGCTCGAAATTCTAGATTAAATTGCAATTTCATGGCCATCGGTCGAGTTACCAAGTTAGGAGCGAAGTTCTTCCAATCGACATGCTTGTGGGTAAACGTTCTCAAATTTTTCAGCGAATACGAATTTAATACTTTCCAGGTTCTTGCTTAAAGAATTTAGCCTGAAACTAGCCCGAAATTCTAGATTAAATTGCAATTTCATGCCATCGGTCGAGTTACCAAGTAGGAGCAAGTTCTTCCAATCGACATGCCTGTGTGGTAAACGTTCTCAAATTTTCCAGCGAATACGAATTTAATACTTTCGAGGTTCTTGCTTGAAGAATTTAGCCTGAAACTAGCCCGAAATTCTAGATTAAATTGCAATTTCATGGCCATCGGTCGAGTTACCAAGTTAGGAGCGAAGTTCTTCCAATCGACATGCTTGTGGGTAACGTTCTCAAATTTTCCAGCGAATACGAATTTAATACTTTCGAGGTTCTTGCTTGAAGAATTTAGCCTGAAACTAGCCCGAAATTCTAGATTAAATTGCAATTTCATGGCCATCGGTCGAGTTACCAAGTTAGGAGAAAGTTCTTCCAATCGACATGCCTGTGGGGTAAACGTTCTCAAATTTTTCAGCGAATACGATTTTATACCTTCCAGGTTCTTGCTTAAAGAATTTAGCCTGAAACTAGCTCGAAATTCTAGATTAAATTGCAATTTCATGGCCATCGGTCGAGTTACCAAGTTAGGAGAAAGTTCTTCCAATCGACATGCTGTGGGGTAAACGTTCTCAATTTTCCAGCGAATACGAATTTAATACTTTCGAGGTTCTTGCTTGAAGAATTTAGCCTGAAACTAGCTCGAATTCTAGATTAAATTGCAATTTCATGGCCATCGGTCGAGTTACCAAGTTAGAAGAAAGTTCTTCCAATCGACATGCCTGTGGGGTAAACGTTCTCAACTTTTCCAGCGAATACGAATTTAATACTTTCGAGGTTCTTGCTTGAAGAATTTAGCCTGAAACTAGCCCGAAATTCTAGATTAAATTGCAATTTCATGGCCATCGGTCGAGTTACCAAGTTAGGAGAAAGTTCTTCCAATCGACATGCCTGTGGGGTAAACGTTCTCAAATTTTTCAGCGAATACGAATTTTATACTTCCAGGTTCTTGCTTAAAGAATTTAGCCTGAAACTAGCTCGAAATTCTAGATTAAATTGCAATTTCATGGCCATCGGTCGAGTTACCAAGTTAGGAGCGAAGTTCTTCCAATCGACATGCTTGTGGGTAACGTTCTCAAAATTTTCAGCGAATACGAATTTAATACCTTCCAGGTTCTTGCTTAAAGAATTTAGCCTGAAACTAGCTCGAAATTCTAGATTAAATTGCAATTTCATGACCATCGGTCGAGTTACCGAGGTAGGAGCAAGTTCTTCCAATCGACATGCCTGTGTGGTAAACGTTCTCAAATTTTCCAGCGAATACGAATTTAATACTTTCGAGGTTCTTGCTTGAAGAATTTAGCCTGAAACTAGCCCGAAATTCTAGATTAAATTGCAATTTCATGGCCATCGGTCGAGTTACCAAGTTAGAAGAAAGTTCTTCCAATCGACATGCCTGTGGGGTAAACGTTCTCAAATTTTTCAGCGAATACGAATTTATACCTTCCAGGTTCTTGCTTAAAGAATTTAGCCTGAAACTAGCTCGAAATTCTAGATTAAATTGCAATTTCATGGCCATCGGTCGAGTTACCAAGTTAGGAGAAAGTTCTTCCAATCGACATGAGTGTGGGGTAAACGTTCTCAACTTTTCCAGCGAATACGAATTTAATACTTTCGAGGTTCTTGCTTGAAGAATTTAGCCTGAAACTAGCAAGAAATTCTAGATTAAATTGCAATTTCATGGCCATCGGTCGAGTTACCAAGTTAGGAGCGAAGTTCTTCCAATCGACATGCCTGTGGGGTAAACGTTCTCAAATTTTTCAGCGAATACGAATTTAATACCTTCCAGGTTCTTGCTTAAAGAATTTAGCCTGAAACTAGCTCGAAATTCTAGATTAAATTGCAATTTCATGGCCATCGGTCGAGTTACCAAGTTAGGAGCGAAGTTCTTCCAATCGACATGCTTGTGGGTAACGTTCTCAAATTTTTCAGCGAATACGAATTTATACTTTCCAGGTTCTTGCTTAAAGAATTTAACCTGAAACTAGCCCGAAATTCTAGATTAAATTGCAATTTCATGACCATCGGTCGAGATACCGAGGTAGGAGCAAGGTGTTCCAATCGACATGCCTGTGGGTAAACGTTCTCAAATTTTCCAGCGAATACGAATTTAATACTTTCGAGGTTCTTGCTTGAAGAATTTAGCCTGAAACTAGCCCGAAATTCTAGATTAAATTGCAATTTCATGGCCATCGGTCGAGTTACCAAGTTAGGAGCGAAGTTCTTCCAATCGACATGCTTGTGGGTAACGTTCTCAAATTTTCCAGCGAATACGAATTTAATACTTTCGAGGTCTTGCTTGAAGAATTTAGCCTGAAACTAGCCCGAAATTCTAGATTAAATTGCAATTTCATGGCCATCGGTCGAGTTACCAAGTTAGGAGAAAGTTCTTCCAATCGACATGCCTGTGGGGTAAACGTTCTCAAATTTTTCAGCGAATACGAATTTTATACCTTCCAGGTTCTTGCTTAAAGAATTTAGCCTGAAACTAGCTCGAAATTCTAGATTAAATTGCAATTTCATGGCCATCGGTCGAGTTACCAAGTTAGGAGAAAGTTCTTCCAATCGACATGCCTGTGGGGTAAACGTTCTCAACTTTTCCAGCGAATACGAATTTAATACTTTCGAGGTTCTTGCTTGAAGAATTTAGCCTGAAACTAGCAAGAAACCTAGATTAAATTGCAATTTCATGGCCATCGGTCGAGTTACCAAGTTAGGAGCGAAGTTCTTCCAATCGACATGCCTGTGGGGTAAACGTTCTCAAATTTTTCAGCGAATACGAATTTAATACCTTCCAGGTTCTTGCTTAAAGAATTTAGCCTGAAACTAGCTCGAAATTCTAGATTAAATTGCAATTTCATGGCCATCGGTCGAGTTACCAAGTTAGGAGCGAAGTTCTTCCAATCGACATGCTTGTGGGTAACGTTCTCAAATTTTTCAGCGAATACGAATTTAATACTTTCCAGGTTCTTGCTTAAAGAATTTAGCCTGAAACTAGCCCGAAATTCTAGATTAAATTGCAATTTCATGACCATCGGTCGAGTTACCGAGTAGGAGCAAGTTCTTCCAATCGACATGCCTGTGTGGTAAACGTTCTCAAATTTTCCAGCGAATACGAATTTAATACTTTCGAGGTTCTTGCTTGAAGAATTTAGCCTGAAACTAGCCCGAAATTCTAGATTAAATTGCAATTTCATGGCCATCGGTCGAGTTACCAAGTTAGGAGCGAAGTTCTTCCAATCGACATGCTTGTGGGTAACGTTCTCAAATTTTCCAGCGAATACGAATTTAATACTTTCGAGGTTCTTGCTTGAAGAATTTAGCCTGAAACTAGCCCGAAATTCTAGATTAAATTGCAATTTCATGGCCATCGGTCGAGTTACCAAGTTAGGAGAAAGTTCTTCCAATCGACATGCCTGTGGGGTAAACGTTCTCAATTTTTCAGCGAATACGAATTTTATACTTCCAGGTTCTTGCTTAAAGAATTTAGCCTGAAACTAGCTCGAAATTCTAGATTAAATTGCAATTTCATGGCCATCGGTCGAGTTACCAAGTTAGGAGCGAAGTTCTTCCAATCGACATGCTTGTGGGTAACGTTCTCAAATTTTTCAGCGAATACGAATTTAATACTTTCCAGGTTCTTGCTTAAAGAATTTAGCCTGAAACTAGCTCGAAATTCTAGATTAAATTGCAATTTCATGGCCATCGGTCGAGTTACCAAGTTAGGAGAAAGTTCTTCCAATCGACATGCCTGTGGGGTAAACGTTCTCAACTTTTCCAGCGAATACGAATTTAATACTTTCGAGGTTCTTGCTTGAAGAATTTAGCCTGAAACTAGCCCGAAATTCTAGATTAAATTGCAATTTCATGGCCATCGGTCGAGTTACCAAGTTAGGAGCGAAGTTCTTCCAATCGACATGCTTGTGGGTAACGTTCTCAAATTTTCCAGCGAATACGAATTTAATACTTTCGAGGTTCTTGCTTGAAGAATTTAGCCTGAAACTAGCCCGAAATTCTAGATTAAATTGCAATTTCATGGCCATCGGTCGAGTTACCAAGTTAGGAGAAAGTTCTTCCAATCGACATGCCTGTGGGGTAAACGTTCTCAAATTTTTCAGCGAATACGAATTTTATACCTTCCAGGTTCTTGCTTAAAGAATTTAGCCTGAAACTAGCTCGAAATTCTAGATTAAATTGCAATTTCATGGCCATCGGTCGAGTTACCAAGTTAGGAGCGAAGTTCTTCCAATCGACATGCTTGTGGGTAACGTTCTCAAATTTTTCAGCGAATACGAATTTAATACTTTCCAGGTTCTTGCTTAAAGAATTTAACCTGAAACTAGCCCGAAATTCTAGATTAAATTGCAATTTCATGACCATCGGTCGAGTTACCAAGGTAGGAGCAAGTTCTTCCAATCGACATGCCTGTGTGGTAAACGTTCTCAAATTTTCCAGCGAATACGAATTTAATACTTTCGAGGTTCTTGCTTGAAGAATTTAGCCTGAAACTAGCCCGAAATTCTAGATTAAATTGCAATTTCATGGCCATCGGTCGAGTTACCAAGTTAGGAGCGAAGTTCTTCCAATCGACATGCTTGTGGGTAACGTTCTCAACTTTTCCAGCGAATACGAATTTAATACTTTCGAGGTTCTTGCTTGAAGAATTTAGCCTGAAACTAGCCCGAAATTCTAGATTAAATTGCAATTTCATGGCCATCGGTCGAGTTACCAAGTTAGGAGAAAGTTCTTCCAATCGACATGCCTGTGGGGTAAACGTTCTCAAATTTTTCAGCGAATACGAATTTTATACTTCCAGGTTCTTGCTTAAAGAATTTAGCCTGAAACTAGCTCGAAATTCTAGATTAAATTGCAATTTCATGGCCATCGGTCGAGTTACCAAGTTAGGAGCGAAGTTCTTCCAATCGACATGCTTGTGGGTAACGTTCTCAAATTTTTCAGCGAATACGAATTTAATACCTTCCAGGTTCTTGCTTAAAGAATTTAGCCTGAAACTAGCTCGAAATTCTAGATTAAATTGCAATTTCATGGTCATCGGTCGAGTTACCAAGTTAGAAGAAAGTTCTTCCAATCGACATGCCTGTGGGGTAAACGTTCTCAACGTTTCCAGCGAATACGAATTTAATACTTTCGAGGTTCTTGCTTGAAGAATTTAGCCTGAAACTAGCCCGAAATTCTAGATTAAATTGCAATTTCATGGCCATCGGTCGAGTTACCAAGTTAGGAGCGAAGTTCTTCCAATCGACATGCTTGTGGGTAAACGTTCTCAACGTTTCCAGCGAATACGAATTTAATACTTTCGAGGTTCTTGCTTGAAGAATTTAGCCTGAAACTAGCCCGAAATTCTAGATTAAATTGCAATTTCATGGCCATCGTCGAGTTACCAAGCTAGGAGAAAGTTCTTCCAATCGACATGCCTGTGGGGTAAACATTCTCAAATTTTTCAGCGAATACGAATTTTATACCTTCCAGGTTCTTGCTTAAAGAATTTAGCCTGAAACTAGCTCGAAATTCTAGATTAAATTGCAATTTCATGGCCATCGGTCGAGTTACCAAGTTAGGAGCGAAGTTCTTCCAATCGACATGCTTGTGGGTAACGTTCTCAAATTTTTCAGCGAATACGAATTTAATACTTCCAGGTTCTTGCTTAAAGAATTTAGCCTGAAACTAGCTCGAAATTCTAGATTAAATTGCAATTTCATGGCCATCGGTCGAGTTACCAAGTTAGAAGAAGTTCTTCCAATCGACATGCCTGTGGGGTAAACGTTCTCAAACGTTTCCAGCGAATACGAATTTAATACTTTCGAGGTCTTGCTTGAAGAATTTAGCCTGAAACTAGCCCGAAATTCTAGATTAAATTGCAATTTCATGGCCATCGGTCGAGTTACCAAGTAGGAGAAAGTTCTTCCAATCGACATGCCTGTGGGGTAAACGTTCTCAAATTTTTCAGCGAATACGAATTTTATACCTTCCAGGTTCTTGCTTAAAGAATTTAGCCTGAAACTAGCTCGAAATTCTAGATTAAATTGCAATTTCATGGCCATCGGTCGAGTTACCAAGTTAGGAGCGAAGTTCTTCCAATCGACATGCTTGTGGGTAACGTTCTCAAATTTTTCAGCGAATACGAATTTAATACTTCCAGGTTCTTGCTTAAAGAATTTAGCCTGAAACTAGCTCGAAATTCTAGATTAAATTGCAATTTCATGACCATCGGTCGAGTTACCGAGGTAGGAGCAAGTTCTTCCAATCGACATGCCTGTGTGGTAAACGTTCTCAAATTTTCCAGCGAATACGAATTTAATACTTTCGAGGTTCTTGCTTGAAGAATTTAGCCTGAAACTAGCCCGAAATTCTAGATTAAATTGCAATTTCATGGCCATCGGTCGAGTTACCAAGTTAGGAGAAAGTTCTTCCAATCGACATGCCTGTGGGGTAAACGTTCTCAAATTTTTCAGCGAATACGAATTTTATACCTTCCAGGTTCTTGCTTAAAGAATTTAGCCTGAAACTAGCTCGAAATTCTAGATTAAATTGCAATTTCATGGCCATCGGTCGAGTTACCAAGTTAGGAGCGAAGTTCTTCCAATCGACATGCTTGTGGGTAACGTTCTCAAATTTTTCAGCGAATACGAATTTAATACTTTCCAGGTTCTTGCTTAAAGAATTTAGCCTGAAACTAGCCCGAAATTCTAGATTAAATTGCAATTTCATGACCATCGGTCGAGTTACCAAGGTAGGAGCAAGTTCTTCCAATCGACATGCCTGTGTGGTAAACGTTCTCAAATTTTCCAGCGAATACGAATTTAATACTTTCGAGGTTCTTGCTTGAAGAATTTAGCCTGAAACTAGCCCGAAATTCTAGATTAAATTGCAATTTCATGGCCATCGGTCGAGTTACCAAGTTAGGAGCGAAGTTCTTCCAATCGACATGCTTGTGGGTAACGTTCTCAAATTTTTCAGCGAATACGAATTTAATACCTTCCAGGTTCTTGCTTAAAGAATTTAGCCTGAAACTAGCTCGAAATTCTAGATTAAATTGCAATTTCATGGCCATCGGTCGAGTTACCAAGTTAGGAGAAAGTTCTTCCAATCGACATGCCTGTGGGGTAAACGTTCTCAAATTTTCCAGCGAATACGAATTTAATACTTTCGAGGTTCTTGCTTGAAGAATTTAGCCTGAAACTAGCCCGAAATTCTAGATTAAATTGCAATTTCATGGCCATCGGTCGAGTTACCAAGTTAGGAGAAAGTTCTTCCAATCGACATGCCTGTGGGGTAAACGTTCTCAAATTTTTCAGCGAATACGAATTTAATACCTTCCAGGTTCTTGCTTAAAGAATTTAGCCTGAAACTAGCTCGAAATTCTAGATTAAATTGCAATTTCATGGCCATCGGTCGAGTTACCAAGTTAGGAGCGAAGTTCTTCCAATCGACATGCTTGTGGGTAACGTTCTCAAATTTTTCAGCGAATACGAATTTAATACCTTCCAGGTTCTTGCTTAAAGAATTTAGCCTGAAACTAGCTCGAAATTCTAGATTAAATTGCAATTTCATGGTCATCGGTCGAGTTACCAAGTTAGAAGAAAGTTCTTCCAATCGACATGCCTGTGGGGTAAACGTTCTCAACGTTTCCAGCGAATACGAATTTAATACTTTCGAGGTTCTTGCTTGAAGAATTTAGCCTGAAACTAGCCCGAAATTCTAGATTAAATTGCAATTTCATGGCCATCGGTCGAGTTACCAAGTTAGGAGAAAGTTCTTCCAATCGACATGCCTGTGGGGTAAACGTTCTCAAATTTTTCAGCGAATACGAATTTTATACCTTCCAGGTTCTTGCTTAAAGAATTTAGCCTGAAACTAGCTCGAAATTCTAGATTAAATTGCAATTTCATGGCCATCGGTCGAGTTACCAAGTTAGGAGCGAAGTTCTTCCAATCGACATGCTTGTGGGTAACGTTCTCAAATTTTCAGCGAATACGAATTTAATACTTCCAGGTTCTTGCTTAAAGAATTTAGCCTGAAACTAGCTCGAAATTCTAGATTAAATTGCAATTTCATGACCATCGGTCGAGTTACCAGGTAGGAGCAAGTTCTTCCAATCGACATGCCTGTGTGGTAAACGTTCTCAAATTTTCCAGCGAATACGAATTTAATACTTTCGAGGTTCTTGCTTGAAGAATTTAGCCTGAAACTAGCCCGAAATTCTAGATTAAATTGCAATTTCATGGCCATCGGTCGAGTTACCAAGTTAGAAGAAAGTTCTTCCAATCGACATGCCTGTGGGGTAAACGTTCTCAAATTTTTCAGCGAATACGAATTTTATACCTTCCAGGTTCTTGCTTAAAGAATTTAGCCTGAAACTAGCTCGAAATTCTAGATTAAATTGCAATTTCATGGCCATCGGTCGAGTTACCAAGTTAGGAGAAAGTTCTTCCAATCGACATGCCTGTGGGGTAAACGTTCTCAACTTTTCCAGCGAATACGAATTTAATACTTTCGAGGTTCTTGCTTGAAGAATTTAGCCTGAAACTAGCAAGAACCTGGAAGATTAAATTGCAATTTCATGGCCATCGGTCGAGTTACCAAGTTAGGAGCGAAGTTCTTCCAATCGACATGCTTGTGGGTAACGTTCTCAAATTTTTCAGCGAATACGAATTTAATACCTTCCAGGTTCTTGCTTAAAGAATTTAGCCTGAAACTAGCTCGAAATTCTAGATTAAATTGCAATTTCATGGCCATCGGTCGAGTTACCAAGTTAGGAGCGAAGTTCTTCCAATCGACATGCTTGTGGGTAACGTTCTCAAATTTTTCAGCGAATACGAATTTATTACTTTCCAGGTTCTTGCTTAAAGAATTTAGCCTGAAACTAGCCCGAAATTCTAGATTAAATTGCAATTTCATGGCCATCGGTCGAGTTACCGAGGTAGGAGCAAGTTGTTCCAATCGACATGCCTGTGTGGTAAACGTTCTCAAATTTTCCAGCGAATACGAATTTAATACTTTCGAGGTTCTTGCTTGAAGAATTTAGCCTGAAACTAGCTCGAAATTCTAGATTAAATTGCAATTTCATGGCCATCGGTCGAGTTACCAAGTTAGGAGAAAGTTCTTCCAATCGACATGAGTGTGGGGTAAACGTTCTCAACTTTTCCAGCGAATACGAATTTAATACTTTCGAGGTTCTTGCTTGAAGAATTTAGCCTGAAACTAGCAAGAACCTAAGATTAAATTGCAATTTCATGGCCATCGGTCGAGTTACCAAGTTAGGAGCGAAGTTCTTCCAATCGACATGCTTGTGGGTAACGTTCTCAAATTTTTCAGCGAATACGAATTTAATACCTTCCAGGTTCTTGCTTAAAGAATTTAGCCTGAAACTAGCTCGAAATTCTAGATTAAATTGCAATTTCATGGCCATCGGTCGAGTTACCAAGTTAGGAGCGAAGTTCTTCCAATCGACATGCCTGTGGGTAACGTTCTCAAATTTTTCAGCGAATACGAATTTAATACTTTCCAGGTTCTTGCTTAAAGAATTTAGCCTGAAACTAGCCCGAAATTCTAGATTAAATTGCAATTTCATGACCATCGGTCGAGTTACCAAGTAGGAGCAAGTTCTTCCAATCGACATGCCTGTGTGGTAAACGTTCTCAAATTTTCCAGCGAATACGAATTTAATACTTTCGAGGTTCTTGCTTGAAGAATTTAGCCTGAAACTAGCTCGAAATTCTAGATTAAATTGCAATTTCATGGTCATCGGTCGAGTTACCAAGTTAGAAGAAAGTTCTTCCAATCGACATGCCTGTGGGGTAAACGTTCTCAACGTTTCCAGCGAATACGAATTTAATACTTTCGAGGTTCTTGCTTGAAGAATTTAGCCTGAAACTAGCCCGAAATTCTAGATTAAATTGCAATTTCATGGCCATCAGTCGAGTTACCAAGCTAGGAGAAAGTTCTTCCAATCGACATGCCTGTGGGGTAAACATTCTCAAATTTTTCAGCGAATACGAATTTTATACCTTCCAGGTTCTTGCTTAAAGAATTTAGCCTGAAACTAGCTCGAAATTCTAGATTAAATTGCAATTTCATGGCCATCGGTCGAGTTACCAAGTTAGGAGCGAAGTTCTTCCAATCGACATGCTTGTGGGTAAAGTTCTCAAATTTTTCAGCGAATACGAATTTAATACTTTCCAGGTTCTTGCTTAAAGAATGTAGCCTGAAACTAGCCCGAAATTCTAGATTAAATTGCAATTTCATGACCATCGGTCGAGTTACCGAGGTAGGAGCAAGGTCTTCCAATCGACATGCCTGTGTGGTAAACGTTCTCAAATTTTCCAGCGAATACGAATTTAATACTTTCGAGGTTCTTGCTTGAAGAATTTAGCCTGAAACTAGCCCGAAATTCTAGATTAAATTGCAATTTCATGGCCATCGGTCGAGTTACCAAGTTAGAAGAAAGTTCTTCCAATCGACATGCCTGTGGGGTAAACGTTCTCAAATTTTTCAGCGAATACGAATTTAATACCTTCCAGGTTCTTGCTTAAAGAATTTAGCCTGAAACTAGCTCGAAATTCTAGATTAAATTGCAATTTCATGGCCATCGGTCGAGTTACCAAGTTAGGAGAAAGTTCTTCCAATCGACATGAGTGTGGGGTAAACGTTCTCAACTTTTCCAGCGAATACGAATTTAATACTTTCGAGGTTCTTGCTTGAAGAATTTAGCCTGAAACTAGCAAGAACCTCTAGATTAAATTGCAATTTCATGGCCATCGGTCGAGTTACCAAGTTAGGAGCGAAGTTCTTCCAATCGACATGCCTGTGGGGTAAACGTTCTCAAATTTTTCAGCGAATACGAATTTAATACCTTCCAGGTTCTTGCTTAAAGAATTTAGCCTGAAACTAGCTCGAAATTCTAGATTAAATTGCAATTTCATGGCCATCGGTCGAGTTACCAAGTTAGGAGCGAAGTTCTTCCAATCGACATGCTTGTGGGTAACGTTCTCAAATTTTTCAGCGAATACGAATTTAATACTTTCCAGGTTCTTGCTTAAAGAATTTAGCCTGAAACTAGCTCGAAATTCTAGATTAAATTGCAATTTCATGGCCATCGGTCGAGTTACCAAGTTAGAAGAAAGTTCTTCCAATCGACATGCCTGTGGGGTAAACGTTCTCAAATTTTTCAGCGAATACGAATTTTATACCTTCCAGGTTCTTGCTTAAAGAATTTAGCCTGAAACTAGCTCGAAATTCTAGATTAAATTGCAATTTCATGGCCATCGGTCGAGTTACCAAGTTAGGAGCGAAGTTCTTCCAATCGACATGCCTTGTGGGTAAAGTTCTCAAATTTTTCAGCGAATACGAATTTATTACTTTCCAGGTTCTTGCTTAAAGAATTAACTTGAAACTAGCCCGAAATTCTAGATTAAATTGCAATTTCATGACCATCGGTCGAGTTACCGAGGTAGGAGCAAGTTCTTCCAATCGACATGCCTGTGTGGTAAACGTTCTCAAATTTTCCAGCGAATACGAATTTAATACTTTCGAGGTTCTTGCTTGAAGAATTTAGCCTGAAACTAGCCCGAAATTCTAGATTAAATAGCAATTTCATGGCCATCGGTCGAGTTACCAAGTTAGGAGAAAGTTCTTCCAATCGACATGCCTGTGGGGTAAACGTTCTCAAATTTTTCAGCGAATACGAATTTTATACCTTCCAGGTTCTTGCTTAAAGAATTTAGCCTGAAACTAGCTCGAAATTCTAGATTAAATTGCAATTTCATGGCCATCGGTCGAGTTACCAAGTTAGGAGAAAGTTCTTCCAATCGACATGAGTGTGGGGTAAACGTTCTCAACTTTTCCAGCGAATACGAATTTAATACTTTCGAGGTTCTTGCTTGAAGAATTTAGCCTGAAACTTTAGCAGAAACCTAGATTAAATTGCAATTTCATGGCCATCGGTCGAGTTACCAAGTTAGGAGCGAAGTTCTTCCAATCGACATGCCTGTGGGGTAAACGTTCTCAAATTTTTCAGCGAATACGAATTTAATACCTTCCAGGTTCTTGCTTAAAGAATTTAGCCTGAAACTAGCTCGAAATTCTAGATTAAATTGCAATTTCATGGCCATCGGTCGAGTTACCAAGTTAGGAGCGAAGTTCTTCCAATCGACATGCTTGTGGGTAACGTTCTCAAATTTTTCAGCGAATACGAATTTAATACTTTCCAGGTTCTTGCTTAAGAATTTTGCCTGAAACTAGCTCGAAATTCTAGATTAAATTGCAATTTCATGGTCATCGGTCGAGTTACCAAGTTAGAAGAAAGTTCTTCCAATCGACATGCCTGTGGGGTAAACGTTCTCAACGTTTCCAGCGAATACGAATTTAATACTTTCGAGGTTCTTGCTTGAAGAATTTAGCCTGAAACTAGCCCGAAATTCTAGATTAAATTGCAATTTCATGGCCATCGGTCGAGTTACCAAGTTAGGAGCGAAGTTCTTCCAATCGACATGCTTGTGGGTAACGTTCTCAAATTTTTCAGCGAATACGAATTTAATACCTTCCAGGTTCTTGCTTAAAGAATTTAGCCTGAAACTAGCTCGAAATTCTAGATTAAATTGCAATTTCATGGTCATCGGTCGAGTTACCAAGTTAGAAGAAAGTTCTTCCAATCGACATGCCTGTGGGGTAAACGTTCTCAACGTTTCCAGCGAATACGAATTTAATACTTTCGAGGGTCTTGCTTGAAGAATTTAGCCTGAAACTAGCCCGAAATTCTAGATTAAATTGCAATTTCATGGCCATCAGTCGAGTTACCAAGCTAGGAGAAAGTTCTTCCAATCGACATGCCTGTGGGGTAAACATTCTCAAATTTTTCAGCGAATACGAATTTTATACCTTCCAGGTTCTTGCTTAAAGAATTTAGCCTGAAACTAGCTCGAAATTCTAGATTAAATTGCAATTTCATGGCCATCGGTCGAGTTACCAAGTTAGGAGCGAAGTTCTTCCAATCGACATGCTTGTGGGTAACGTTCTCAAATTTTTCAGCGAATACGAATTTAATACCTTCCAGGTTCTTGCTTAAAGAATTTAGCCTGAAACTAGCCCGAAATTCTAGATTAAATTGCAATTTCATGGCCATCGGTCGAGTTACCAAGTTAGAAGAAAGTTCTTCCAATCGACATGCCTGTGGGGTAAACGTTCTCAACGTTTCCAGCGAATACGAATTTAATACTTTCGAGGGTCTTGCTTGAAGAATTTAGCCTGAAACTAGCCCGAAATTCTAGATTAAATTGCAATTTCATGGCCATCAGTCGAGTTACCAAGCTAGGAGAAAGTTCTTCCAATCGACATGCCTGTGGGGTAAACATTCTCAAATTTTTCAGCGAATACGAATTTAATACCTTCCAGGTTCTTGCTTAAAGAATTTAGCCTGAAACTAGCTCGAAATTCTAGATTAAATTGCAATTTCATGGCCATCGGTCGAGTTACCAAGTTAGGAGCGAAGTTCTTCCAATCGACATGCTTGTGGGTAAACGTTCTCAAATTTTTCAGCGAATACGAATTTAATACCTTCCAGGTTCTTGCTTAAAGAATTTAGCCTGAAACTAGCTCGAAATTCTAGATTAAATTGCAATTTCATGACCATCGGTCGAGATACCAGGTAGGAGCAAGGTCTTCCAATCGACATGCCTGTGTGGTAAACGTTCTCAAATTTTCCAGCGAATACGAATTTAATACTTTCGAGGTTCTTGCTTGAAGAATTTAGCCTGAAACTAGCCCGAAATTCTAGATTAAATTGCAATTTCATGGCCATCGGTCGAGTTACCAAGTTAGAAGAAAGTTCTTCCAATCGACATGCCTGTGGGGTAAACATTCTCAAATTTTTCAGCGAATACGAATTTTATACCTTCCAGGTTCTTGCTTAAAGAATTTAGCCTGAAACTAGCTCGAAATTCTAGATTAAATTGCAATTTCATGGCCATCGGTCGAGTTACCAAGTTAGGAGAAAGTTCTTCCAATCGACATGCCTGTGGGGTAAACGTTCTCAACTTTTCCAGCGAATACGAATTTAATACTTTCGAGGTTCTTGCTTGAAGAATTTAGCCTGAAACTAGCAAGAACCTGGAAGGTATTAAATTGCAATTTCATGGCCATCGGTCGAGTTACCAAGTTAGGAGCGAAGTTCTTCCAATCGACATGCCTGTGGGGTAAACATTCTCAAATTTTTCAGCGAATACGAATTTAATACTTTCCAGGTTCTTGCTTAAAGAATTTAGCCTGAAACTAGCTCGAAATTCTAGATTAAATTGCAATTTCATGGAAATCGGTCGAGTTACCAAGTTAGGAGCGAAGTTCTTCCAATCGACATGCTTGTGGGTAACGTTCTCAAATTTTTCAGCGAATACGAATTTATTACTTTCCAGGTTCTTGCTTAAAGAATTTAACCTGAAACTAGCCCGAAATTCTAGATTAAATTGCAATTTCATGACCATCGGTCGAGATACCGAGGTAGGAGCAAGTTCTTCCAATCGACATGCCTGTGTGGTAAACGTTCTCAAATTTTCCAGCGAATACGAATTTAATACTTTCGAGGTTCTTGCTTGAAGAATTTAGCCTGAAACTAGCCCGAAATTCTAGATTAAATTGCAATTTCATGGCCATCGGTCGAGTTACCAAGTTAGGAGCGAAGTTCTTCCAATCGACATGCTTGTGGGTAACGTTCTCAAATTTTTCAGCGAATACGAATTTAATACCTTCCAGGTTCTTGCTTAAAGAATTTAGCCTGAAACTAGCTCGAAATTCTAGATTAAATTGCAATTTCATGGTCATCGGTCGAGTTACCAAGTTAGAAGAAAGTTCTTCCAATCGACATGCCTGTGGGGTAAACGTTCTCAACGTTTCCAGCGAATACGAATTTAATACTTTCGAGGGTCTTGCTTGAAGAATTTAGCCTGAAACTAGCCCGAAATTCTAGATTAAATTGCAATTTCATGGCCATCAGTCGAGTTACCAAGCTAGGAGAAAGTTCTTCCAATCGACATGCCTGTGGGGTAAACATTCTCAAATTTTTCAGCGAATACGAATTTTATACCTTCCAGGTTCTTGCTTAAAGAATTTAGCCTGAAACTAGCTCGAAATTCTAGATTAAATTGCAATTTCATGGCCATCGGTCGAGTTACCAAGTTAGGAGCGAAGTTCTTCCAATCGACATGCTTGTGGGTAACGTTCTCAAATTTTTCAGCGAATACGAATTTATTACTTTCCAGGTTCTTGCTTAAAGAATGTAACTTGAAACTAGCCCGAAATTCTAGATTAAATTGCAATTTCATGATCATCGGTCGAGATACCAAGGTAGGAGCAAGTGTTCCAATCGACATGCCTGTGTGGTAAACGTTCTCAAATTTTCCAGCGAATACGAATTTAATACTTTCGAGGTTCTTGCTTGAAGAATTTAGCCTGAAACTAGCCCGAAATTCTAGATTAAATAGCAATTTCATGGCCATCGGTCGAGTTACCAAGTTAGGAGCGAAGTTCTTCCAATCGACATGCTTGTGGGTAACGTTCTCAAATTTTTCAGCGAATACGAATTTAATACCTTCCAGGTTCTTGCTTAAAGAATTTAGCCTGAAACTAGCTCGAAATTCTAGATTAAATTGCAATTTCATGGTCATCGGTCGAGTTACCAAGTTAGAAGAAAGTTCTTCCAATCGACATGCCTGTGGGGTAAACGTTCTCAACGTTTCCAGCGAATACGAATTTAATACTTTCGAGGGTCTTGCTTGAAGAATTTAGCCTGAAACTAGCCCGAAATTCTAGATTAAATTGCAATTTCATGGCCATCGGTCGAGTTACCAAGTTAGGAGAAAGTTCTTCCAATCGACATGCCTGTGGGGTAAACGTTCTCAAATTTTTCAGCGAATACGAATTTTATACCTTCCAGGTTCTTGCTTAAAGAATTTAGCCTGAAACTAGCTCGAAATTCTAGATTAAATTGCAATTTCATGGCCATCGGTCGAGTTACCAAGTTAGGAGCGAAGTTCTTCCAATCGACATGCTTGTGGGTAAAGTTCTCAAATTTTTCAGCGAATACGAATTTATTACTTTCCAGGTTCTTGCTTAAAGAATTAAGCTTGAAACTAGCCCGAAATTCTAGATTAAATTGCAATTTCATGACCATCGGTCGAGATACCGAGGTAGGAGCAAGGTGTTCCAATCGACATGCCTGTGTGGTAAACGTTCTCAAATTTTCCAGCGAATACGAATTTAATACTTTCGAGGTTCTTGCTTGAAGAATTTAGCCTGAAACTAGCCCGAAATTCTAGATTAAATAGCAATTTCATGGCCATCGGTCGAGTTACCAAGTTAGGAGCGAAGTTCTTCCAATCGACATGCTTGTGGGTAACGTTCTCAAATTTTCAGCGAATACGAATTTAATAACTTCCAGGTTCTTGCTTAAAGAATTTAGCCTGAAACTAGCTCGAAATTCTAGATTAAATTGCAATTTCATGGTCATCGGTCGAGTTACCAAGTTAGAAGAAAGTTCTTCCAATCGACATGCCTGTGGGGTAAACGTTCTCAACGTTTTCCAGCGAATACGAATTTAATACTTTCGAGGGTCTTGCTTGAAGAATTTAGCCTGAAACTAGCCCGAAATTCTAGATTAAATTGCAATTTCATGGCCATCAGTCGAGTTACCAAGCTAGGAGAAAGTTCTTCCAATCGACATGCCTGTGGGGTAAACATTCTCAAATTTTTCAGCGAATACGAATTTTATACCTTCCAGGTTCTTGCTTAAAGAATTTAGCCTGAAACTAGCTCGAAATTCTAGATTAAATTGCAATTTCATGGTCATCGGTCGAGTTACCAAGTTAGAAGAAAGTTCTTCCAATCGACATGCCTGTGGGGTAAACGTTCTCAACGTTTTCCAGCGAATACGAATTTAATACTTTCGAGGGTCTTGCTTGAAGAATTTAGCCTGAAACTAGCCCGAAATTCTAGATTAAATTGCAATTTCATGGCCATCAGTCGAGTTACCAAGCTAGGAGAAAGTTCTTCCAATCGACATGCCTGTGGGTAAACATTCTCAAATTTTTCAGCGAATACGAATTTTATACCTTCCAGGTTCTTGCTTAAAGAATTTAGCCTGAAACTAGCTCGAAATTCTAGATTAAATTGCAATTTCATGGCCATCGGTCGAGTTACCAAGTTAGGAGCGAAGTTCTTCCAATCGACATGCTTGTGGGTAAAGTTCTCAAATTTTTCAGCGAATACGAATTTATACTTCCAGGTTCTTGCTTAAAGAATTTAGCCTGAAACTAGCTCGAAATTCTAGATTAAATTGCAATTTCATGGCCATCGGTCGAGTTACCAAGTTAGGAGCGAAGTTCTTCCAATCGACATGCTTGTGGGTAAAGTTCTCAAATTTTTCAGCGAATACGAATTTATTACTTTCCAGGTTCTTGCTTAAAGAATGTAACTTGAAACTAGCCCGAAATTCTAGATTAATTGCAATTTCATGACCATCGGTCGAGATACCGAGGTAGGAGCAGGTGTTCCAATCGACATGCCTGTGTGGTAAACGTTCTCAAATTTTCCAGCGAATACGAATTTAATACTTTCGAGGTTCTTGCTTGAAGAATTTAGCCTGAAACTAGCCCGAAATTCTAGATTAAATAGTAATTTCATGGCCATCGGTCGAGTTACCAAGTTAGGAGCGAAGTTCTTCCAATCGACATGCTTGTGGGTAACGTTCTCAAATTTTTCAGCGAATACGAATTTAATACCTTCCAGGTTCTTGCTTAAAGAATTTAGCCTGAAACTAGCTCGAAATTCTAGATTAAATTGCAATTTCATGGTCATCGGTCGAGTTACCAAGTTAGAAGAAAGTTCTTCCAATCGACATGCCTGTGGGGTAAACGTTCTCAACGTTTCCAGCGAATACGAATTTAATACTTTCGAGGGTCTTGCTTGAAGAATTTAGCCTGAAACTAGCCCGAAATTCTAGATTAAATTGCAATTTCATGGCCATCAGTCGAGTTACCAAGTAGGAGAAAGTTCTTCCAATCGACATGCCTGTGGGGTAAACATTCTCAATTTTTTCAGCGAATACGAATTTTATACCTTCCAGGTTCTTGCTTAAAGAATTTAGCCTGAAACTAGCTCGAAATTCTAGATTAAATTGCAATTTCATGGCATCGGTCGAGTTACCAAGTTAGAAGAAAAGTTCTTCCAATCGACATGCCTGTGGGGTAAACGTTCTCAACGTTTCCAGCGAATACGAATTTAATACTTTCGAGGGTCTTGCTTGAAGAATTTAGCCTGAAACTAGCCCGAAATTCTAGATTAAATTGCAATTTCATGGCCATCAGTCGAGTTACCAAGCTAGGAGAAAGTTCTTCCAATCGACATGCCTGTGGGTAAACATTCTCAAATTTTCAGCGAATACGAATTTTATACCTTTCCAGGTTCTTGCTTAAAGAATTTAGCCTGAAACTAGCTCGAAATTCTAGATTAAATTGCAATTTCATGGCCATCGGTCGAGTTACCAGTTAGGAGCGAAGTTTTCCAATCGACATGATTGTGGGTAAAGTTCTCAAATTTTTCAGCGAATACGAATTTATTACTTTCCAGGTTCTTGCTTAAAGAATTTAACTTGAAACTAGCCCGAAATTCTAGATTAAATTGCAATTTCATGACCATCGGTCGAGATACCGAGGTAGGAGCAAGGTGTTCCAATCGACATGCCTGTGTGGTAAACGTTCTCAAATTTTCCAGCGAATACGAATTTAATACTTTCGAGGTTCTTGCTTGAAGAATTTAGCCTGAAACTAGCCCGAAATTCTAGATTAAATAGTAATTTCATGGCCATCGGTCGAGTTACCAAGTTAGGAGCGAAGTTCTTCCAATCGACATGCCTTGTGGGTAACGTTCTCAAATTTTTCAGCGAATACGAATTTAATACTTCCAGGTTCTTGCTTAAAGAATTTAGCCTGAAACTAGCTCGAAATTCTAGATTAAATTGCAATTTCATGGTCCATCGGTCGAGTTACCAGTTAGAAGAAAGTTCTTCCAATCGACATGCCTGTGGGGTAAACGTTCTCAACGTTTTCCAGCGAATACGAATTTAATACTTTCGAGGTCTTGCTTGAAGAATTTAGCCTGAAACTAGCCGAAATTCTAGATTAATTGCAATTTCATGGCCATCATCGAGTTACCAAGCTAGGAGAAAGTTCTTCCAATCGACATGCTGTGGGGTAAACATTCTCAAATTTTTCAGCGAATACGAATTTAATACCTTCCAGGTTCTTGCTTAAGAATTTAGCCTGAAACTAGCTCGAAATTCTAGATTAAATTGCAATTTCATGGCCATCGGTCGAGTTACCAAGTTAGGAGCGAAGTTCTTCCAATCGACATGCTTGTGGGTAACGTTCTCAAATTTTTCAGCGAATACGAATTTAATACCTTTCCAGGTTCTTGCTTAAAGAATTTAGCCTGAAACTAGCCCGAAATTCTAGATTAAATTGCAATTTCATGTCATCGGTCGAGTTACCAAGTTAGAAGAAAGTTCTTCCAATCGACATGCCTGTGGGGTAAACGTTCTCAACGTTTCCAGCGAATACGAATTTAATACTTTCGAGGGTCTTGCTTGAAGAATTTAGCCTGAAACTAGCCCGAAATTCTAGATTAAATTGCAATTTCATGGCCATCAGTCGAGTTACCAAGCTAGGAGAAAGTTCTTCCAATCGACATGCCTGTGGGGTAAACATTCTCAATTTTTCAGCGAATACGAATTTTATACTTCCAGGTTCTTGCTTAAAGAATTTAGCCTGAAACTAGCTCGAAATTCTAGATTAAATTGCAATTTCATGGCCATCGGTCGAGTTACCAAGTTAGGAGCGAAGTTCTTCCAATCGACATGCTTGTGGGTAAAGTTCTCAAATTTTTCAGCGAATACGAATTTATTACTTTCCAGGTTCTTGCTTAAAGAATTTAACTTGAAACTAGCCCGAAATTCTAGATTAAATTGCAATTTCATGGTCATCGGTCGAGCCTACTACTATAAAGAATCAAGCCGGTCGAGCCCATTGTGCTAGAATAAATCAGAATTTCTAGAACCATCGGCTAAATACATAAAGTCGGGCAAACTTTTTCAAATCGACGTGGTTATGTGGTAAAGTTACTGAAATTTTGTGGAAAATACGAGTATAATAAATTTCTGGTCCCTACTACTAGAATCAAGCCGGCAGGAGCCCACTGTGCTAGAATAAATCAGAATTTCAAGAACCATCGGCTAATACATACAGTCGGGCAAACTTTTTCAAATCGACATGGTTATATGGGGTAAAGTTACTGAAATTTTGTGGAGAATACGAGTATAATACTTTTCTGGTCCCTACTACTAGAATCAAGCCGGCAGGAGCCCATTGTGCTAGAATAAATCAGAATTTCAAGAACCATCGGCTAAATACATAAAGTCGGGCAAACTTTTTCAAATCGACATGGCTTATGGGTAAAGTTACTGAAATTTTGTGGAGAAATACGAGTATAATAAATTTCTGGTCCCTACTACTAGAATCAAGCCGCAGAGCCCACTTGTGCTAGAATAAATCAGAATTTCAAGAACCATCGGCTGAATACATAAAGTCGGGCAAACTTTTTTCAAATCGACGTGGGTTATGGGGTAAAGTTACTGAAATTTTGTGGAGAATACGAGTATAATAAATTTCTGGTCCCTACTACTAGAATCAAGCCGGCAGGAGCCCACTGTGCTAGAATAAATCAGAATTTCAAGAACCATCAGCTAAATACATAAAGTCGGCAAACTTTTTCAAATCGACATGGGTTATGGGGTAAACTTACTGAAATTTTGTGGAGAATACGAGTATAATACATTTCTGGTCCCTACTACTAGAATCAAGCCGGCAGGAGCCCACTGTGCTAGAATAAATCAGAATTTCAAGAACCATCGGCTAAATACATAAAGTCGGGCAAACTTTTTCAAATCGACGTGGTTATGGGGTAAAGTTACTGAAATTTTGTGGAGAATACGAGTATAATAAATTTCTGGTCCCTACTACTAGAATCAAGCCGGTAGGAGCCCACTGTGCTAGAATAAATCAGAATTTCAAGAACCATCGGCTAAATACATAAAGTCGGGCAAAACTTTTTCAAATCGACATAGGTTATGGGGTAAAGTTACTGAAATTTTGTGGAGAATACGAGTATAATACATTCTTGTCCCTACTACTAGAATCAAGCCGGCAGGAGCCCACTGTGCTAGAATAAATCAGAATTTCAAGAACCATCGGCTGAATACATAAAGTCGAGCAAACTTTTCAAATCGACATGGTTATGGGGTAAAGTTACTGAAATTTTGTGGAGAATACGAGTATAATAAATTTCTGGTCCCTACTACTAGAATCAAGCCGGCAGGAGCCCACTGTGCTAGAATAAATCAGAATTTCAAGAACCATCGGCTAAATACATAAAGTCGGGCAAACTTTTTCAAATCGACATGGGTTATGGGGTAAAGTTACTGAAATTTTGTGGAGAATACGAGTATAATACATTTCTGGTCCCTACTACTAGAATCAAGCCGGCACGAGCCCATTGTGCTAGAATAAATCAGAATTTCAAGAACCATCGGCTAAATACATAAAGTCGGGCAAACTTTTTCAAATCGACATGGGTTATGGGGTAAAGTTACTGAAATTTTGTGGAGAATACGAGTATAATAAATTTCTGGTCCCTACTACTAGAATCAAGCCGGCAGGAGCCCACTGTGCTAGAATAAATCAGAATTTCAAGAACCATCGGCTGAATACATAAAGTCGGGCAAACTTTTTCAAATCGACATGGGTTATGGGGTAAAGTTACTGAAATTTTGTGGAGAATACGAGTATAATAAATTTCTGGTCCCTACTAACTAGAATCAAGCCGGCAGGAGCCCACTGTGCTAGAATAAATCAGAATTTCAAGAACCATCGGCTAAATACATAAAGTCGGGCAAACTTTTTCAAATCGACATGGGTTATGGGTAAAGTTACTGAAATTTTGTGGAGAATACGAGTATAATAATACATTTCTGGTCCCTACTACTAGAATCAAGCCGGCAGGAGCCCACTGTGCTAGAATAAATCAGAATTTCAAGAACCATCGGCTAAATACATAAAGTCGGGCAAACTTTTTCAAATCGACATGGGTTATGGGGTAAAGTTACTGAAATTTTGTGGAGAATACGAGTATAATAATTTCTGGTCCCTACTACTAGAATCAAGCCGCAGGAGCCCACTGTGCTAGAATAAATCAGAATTTCAAGAACCATCGGCTAAATACATAAGTCGGGCAAACTTTTTCAAATCGACATGGGTTATGGGGTAAAGTTACTGAAATTTTGTGGAGAATACGAGTATAATACAATTTCTGGTCCCTACTACTAGAATCAAGCCGGCAGGAGCCCACTGTGCTAGAATAAATCAGAATTTCAAGAACCATCGGCTAAATACATAAAGTCGGGCAAACTTTTTCAAATCGACGTGGTTTGGGGTAAAGTTACTGAAATTTTGTGGAGAATACGAGTATAATAAATTTCTGGTCCCTACTACTAGAATCAAGCCGGCAGGAGCCCACTGTGCTAGAATAAATCAGAATTTCAAGAACCATCGGCTAAATACATAAAGTCGGGCAAACTTTTTCAAATCGACATGGGTTATGGGGTAAAGTTACTGAAATTTTGTGGAGAATACGAGTATAATACATTTTGTCCCTACTACTAGAATCAAGCCGGCAGGAGCCCACTGTGCTAGAATAAATCAGAATTTCAAGAACCATCGGCTGAATACATAAAGTCGGGCAAACTTTTTCAAATCGACATAGGTTATGGGGTAAAGTTACTGAAATTTTGTGGAGAATACGAGTATAATAATTTCTGGTCCCTACTACTAGAATCAAGCCGGCAGGAGCCCACTGTGCTAGAATAAATCAGAATTTCAAGAACCATCGGCTAAATACATAAAGTCGGGCAAACTTTTTCAAATCGACATGGGTTATGGGGTAAAGTTACTGAAATTTTGTGGAGAATACGAGTATAATACATTTCTGGTCCCTACTACTAGAATCAAGCCGGTAGGAGCCCACTGTGCTAGAATAAATCAGAATTTCAAGAACCATCGGCTAAATACATAAAGTCGGGCAAACTTTTTCAAATCGACATGGGTATGGGGTAAAGTTACTGAAATTTTGTGGAGAATACGAGTATAATACATTTCTGGTCCCTACTACTAGAATCAAGCCGGCAGGAGCCCACTGTGCTAGAATAAATCAGAATTTCAAGAACCATCGGCTGAATACATAAAGTCGGGCAAACTTTTTCAAATCGACGTGGGTTATGGGGTAAAGTTACTGAAATTTTGTGGAGAATACGAGTATAATAAATTTCTGGTCCCTACTACTAGAATCAAGCCGGCAGGAGCCCACTGTGCTAGAATAAATCAGAATTTCAAGAACCATCGGCTGAATACATAAAGTCGGGCAAACTTTTTCAAATCGACATGGGTTATGGGGTAAAGTTACTGAAATTTTGTGGAGAATACGAGTATAATAATTTCTGGGTCCCTACTACTAGAATCAAGCCGGCAGGAGCCCACTGTGCTAGAATAAATCAGAATTTCAAGAACCATCGGCTGAATACATAAAGTCGGGCAAACTTTTTCAAATCGACGTGGTTTTGTGGTAAAGTTACTGAAATTTTGTGGAGAATACGAGTATAATAAATTTCTGGTCCCTACTACTAGAATCAAGCCGGCAGGAGCCCACTGTGCTAGAATAAATCAGAATTTCAAGAACCATCGGCTAAATACATAAAGTCGGGCAAACTTTTTCAAATCGACATGGTTATGGGGTAAAGTTACTGAAATTTTGTGGAGAATACGAGTATAATACATTTCTGGTCCCTACTACTAGAATCAAGCCGGCAGGAGCCCACTGTGCTAGAATAAATCAGAATTTCAAGAACCATCGGCTAAATACATAAAGTCGGGCAAACTTTTTCAAATCGACATGGGTTATGGGGTAAAGTTACTGAAATTTTGTGGAGAATACGAGTATAATAATTTCTGGTCCCTACTACTAGAATCAAGCCGGCAGGAGCCCACTGTGCTAGAATAAATCAGAATTTCAAGAACCATCGGCTGAATACATAAAGTCGGGCAAACTTTTTCAAATCGACATGGGTTATGGGGTAAAGTTACTGAAATTTTGTGGAGAATACGAGTATAATAAATTTCTGGTCCCTACTACTAGAATCAAGCCGGCAGGAGCCCACTGTGCTAGAATAAATCAGAATTTCAAGAACCATCGGCTAAATACATAAAGTCGGGCAAACTTTTTCAAATCGACATGGTTATGGGGTAAAGTTACTGAAATTTTGTGGAGAATACGAGTATAATAAATTTCTGGTCCCTACTACTAGAATCAAGCCGGCAGGAGCCCACTGTGCTAGAATAAATCAGAATTTCAAGAACCATCGGCTGAATACATAAAGTCGGGCAAACTTTTTCAAATCGACATGGGTTATGGGGTAAAGTTACTGAAATTTTGTGGAGAATACGAGTATAATACATTTCTGGTCCCTACTACTAGAATCAAGCCGGCAGGAGCCCACTGTGCTAGAATAAATCAGAATTTCAAGAACCATCGGCTAAATACATAAAGTCGGGCAAAACTTTTTCAAATCGACATGGGTTATGGGGTAAAGTTACTGAAATTTTGTGGAGAATACGAGTATAATACATTTCTGGTCCCTACTACTAGAATCAAGCCGGCAGGAGCCCACTGTGCTAGAATAAATCAGAATTTCAAGAACCATCGGCTGAATACATAAAGTCGGGCAAACTTTTTCAAATCGACATGGTTATGGGGTAAAGTTACTGAAATTTTGTGGAGAATACGAGTATAATAAATTTCTGGTCCCTACTACTAGAATCAAGCCGGCAGGAGCCCACTGTGCTAGAATAAATCAGAATTTCAAGAACCATCGGCTAAATACATAAAGTCGGGCAAACTTTTTCAAATCGACATGGGTTATGGGGTAAAGTTACTGAAATTTGTGGAGAATACGAGTATAATACATTTCTGGTCCCTACTACTAGAATCAAGCCGGCAGGAGCCCACTGTGCTAGAATAAATCAGAATTTCAAGAACCATCGGCTGAATACATAAAGTCGGGCAAACTTTTTCAAATCGACATGGGTTATGGGGTAAAGTTACTGAAATTTTGTGGAGAATACGAGTATAATACATTTCTGGTCCCTACTACTAGAATCAAGCCGGCAGGAGCCCACTGTGCTAGAATAAATCAGAATTTCAAGAACCATCGGCTAATACATAAAGTCGGGCAAACTTTTTCAAATCGACATGGGTTATGGGGTAAAGTTACTGAAATTTTGTGGAGAATACGAGTATAATAAATTTCTGGTCCCTACTACTAGAATCAAGCCGGCAGGAGCCCACTGTGCTAGAATAAATCAGAATTTCAAGAACCATGGCTGAATACATAAAGTCGGGCAAACTTTTTCAAATCGACATGGGTTATGGGGTAAAGTTACTGAAATTTTGTGGAGAATACGAGTATAATAAATTTCTGGTCCCTACTACTAGAATCAAGCCGGCAGGAGCCCACTGTGCTAGAATAAATCAGAATTTCAAGAACCATCGGCTGAATACATAAAGTCGGGCAAACTTTTTCAAATCGACGTGGTTTATGGGGTAAAGTTACTGAAATTTTGTGGAGAATACGAGTATAATAAATTTCTGGTCCCTACTACTAGAATCAAGCCGGCAGGAGCCCACTGTGCTAGAATAAATCAGAATTTCAAGAACCATCGGCTAAATACATAAGTCGGGCAAACTTTTTCAAATCGACATGGGTTATGGGGTAAAGTTACTGAAATTTTGTGGAGAATACGAGTATAATACATTTCTGGTCCCTACTACTAGAATCAAGCCGGCAGGAGCCCACTGTGCTAGAATAAATCAGAATTTCAAGAACCATCGGCTAAATACATAAAGTCGGGCAAACTTTTTTCAAATCGACATGGGTTATGGGTAAAGTTACTGAAATTTTGTGGAGAATACGAGTATAATAAATTTCTGGTCCCTACTACTAGAATCAAGCCGGCAGGAGCCCACTGTGCTAGAATAAATCAGAATTTCAAGAACCATCGGCTGAATACATAAAGTCGGGCAAACTTTTTCAAATCGACATGGGTTATGGGGTAAAGTTACTGAAATTTTGTGGAGAATACGAGTATAATAATTTCTGGTCCCTACTACTAGAATCAAGCCGGCAGGAGCCACTGTGCTAGAATAAATCAGAATTTCAAGAACCATCGGCTGAAATACATAAAGTCGGGCAAACTTTTTCAAATCGACATGGGTTATGGGGTAAAGTTACTGAAATTTTGTGGAGAATACGAGTATAATAAATTTCTGGTCCCTACTACTAGAATCAAGCCGCAGGAGCCCACTGTGCTAGAATAAATCAGAATTTCAAGAACCATCGGCTGAATACATAAAGTCGGGCAAACTTTTTCAAATCGACATGGGTTATGGGTAAAGTTACTGAAATTTTGTGGAGAATACGAGTATAATACATTTCTGGTCCCTACTACTAGAATCAAGCCGGCAGGAGCCCACTGTGCTAGAATAAATCAGAATTTCAAGAACCATCGGCTAAATACATAAAGTCGGGCAAACTTTTTCAAATCGACATGGGTTATGGGGTAAAGTTACTGAAATTTTGTGGAGAATACGAGTATAATACATTCTGGTCCCTACTACTAGAATCAAGCCGGCAGGAGCCCATGTGCTAGAATAAATCAGAATTTCAAGAACCATCGGCTAAATACATAAAGTCGGGCAAACTTTTTCAAATCGACATGGTTATGGGGTAAAGTTACTGAAATTTTGTGGAGAATACGAGTATAATACATTTCTGGTCCCTACTACTAGAATCAAGCGGCAGGAGCCCACTGTGCTAGAATAAATCAGAATTTCAAGAACCATCGGCTAAATACATAAAGTCGGGCAAACTTTTTCAAATCGACATGGGTTATGGGGTAAAGTTACTGAAATTTTGTGGAGAATACGAGTATAATAAATTTCTGGTCCCTACTACTAGAATCAAGCCGGCAGGAGCCCACTGTGCTAGAATAAATCAGAATTTCAAGAACCATCGGCTAAATACATAAAGTCGGGCAAACTTTTTCAAATCGACATGGGTTATGGGGTAAAGTTACTGAAATTTTGTGGAGAATACGAGTATAATACATTTCTGGTCCCTACTACTAGAATCAAGCCGGCAGGAGCCCACTGTGCTAGAATAAATCAGAATTTCAAGAACCATCGGCTAAATACATAAAGTCGGGCAAACTTTTTCAAATCGACATGGGTTATGGGTAAAGTTACTGAAATTTTGTGGAGAATACGAGTATAATAAATTTCTGGTCCCTACTACTAGAATCAAGCCGGCAGGAGCCCACTGTGCTAGAATAAATCAGAATTTCAAGAACCATCGGCTGAATACATAAAGTCGGGCAAACTTTTTCAAATCGACATGGGTTATGGGGTAAAGTTACTGAAATTTTGTGGAGAATACGAGTATAATAAATTTCTGGTCCCTACTACTAGAATCAAGCCGGCAGGAGCCCACTGTGCTAGAATAAATCAGAATTTCAAGAACCATCGGCTAAATACATAAAGTCGGGCAAACTTTTTCAAATCGACATGGGTTATGGGGTAAAGTTACTGAAATTTTGTGGAGAATACGAGTATAATACATTTCTGGTCCCTACTACTAGAATCAAGCCGGCAGGAGCCCACTGTGCTAGAATAAATCAGAATTTCAAGAACCATCGGCTAAATACATAAAGTCGGGCAAACTTTTTCAAATCGACATGGGTTATGGGGTAAAGTTACTGAAATTTTGTGGAGAATACGAGTATAATACATTTCTGGTCCCTACTACTAGAATCAAGCCGGCAGGAGCCCACTGTGCTAGAATAAATCAGAATTTCAAGAACCATCGGCTGAATACATAAAGTCGGCAAACTTTTTCAAATCGACATGGTTATGGGGTAAAGTTACTGAAATTTTGTGGAGAATACGAGTATAATAAATTTCTGGTCCCTACTACTAGAATCAAGCCGGCAGGAGCCCACTGTGCTAGAATAAATCAGAATTCAAGAACCATTGGCTGAATACATAAAGTCGGGCAAACTTTTTCAAATCGACATGGGTTATGGGGTAAAGTTACTGAAATTTTGTGGAGAATACGAGTATAATAAATTTCTGGTCCCTACTACTAGAATCAAGCCGGCAGGAGCCCACTGTGCTAGAATAAATCAGAATTTCAAGAACCATCGGCTAAATACATAAAGTCGGGCAAACTTTTTCAAATCGACATGGGTTATGGGGTAAAGTTACTGAAATTTTGTGGAGAATACGAGTATAATACATTTCTGGTCCCTACTACTAGAATCAAGCCGGCAGGAGCCCACTGTGCTAGAATAAATCAGAATTTCAAGAACCATCGGCTAAATACATAGTCGGGCAAACTTTTTCAAATCGACATGGTTATGGGGTAAAGTTACTGAAATTTTGTGGAGAATACGAGTATAATACATTTCTGGTCCCTACTACTAGAATCAAGCCGGCAGGAGCCCACTGTGCTAGAATAAATCAGAATTTCAAGAACCATCGGCTAAATACATAAAGTCGGGCAAACTTTTTCAAATCGACATGGGTTATGGGGTAAAGTTACTGAAATTTTGTGGAGAATACGAGTATAATACATTTTGTCCCTACTACTAGAATCAAGCCGGCAGGAGCCCACTGTGCTAGAATAAATCAGAATTTCAAGAACCATCGGCTAAATACATAAAGTCGGGCAAACTTTTTCAAATCGACATGGGTTATGGGTAAAGTTACTGAAATTTTGTGGAGAATACGAGTATAATAAATTTCTGGTCCCTACTACTAGAATCAAGCCGGCAGGAGCCCACTGTGCTAGAATAAATCAGAATTTCAAGAACCATCGGCTAAATACATAAAGTCGGGCAAACTTTTTCAAATCGACATGGGTTATGGGGTAAAGTTACTGAAATTTTGTGGAGAATACGAGTATAATAATTTCTGGTCCCTACTACTAGAATCAAGCCGGCAGGAGCCCACTGTGCTAGAATAAATCAGAATTTCAAGAACCATCGGCTGAATACATAAAGTCGGGCAAACTTTTTCAAATCGACATGGGTTATGGGTAAAGTTACTGAAATTTTGTGGAGAATACGAGTATAATAATTTCTGGTCCCTACTACTAGAATCAAGCCGGCAGGAGCCCACTGTGCTAGAATAAATCAGAATTTCAAGAACCATCGGCTAATACATAAAGTCGGGCAAACTTTTTCAAATCGACATGGGTTATGGGGTAAAGTTACTGAAATTTTGTGGAGAATACGAGTATAATACATTTCTGGTCCCTACTACTAGAATCAAGCCGGCAGGAGCCCACTGTGCTAGAATAAATCAGAATTTCAAGAACCATCGGCTAAATACATAAAGTCGGGCAAACTTTTTCAAATCGACATGGGTTATGGGTAAAGTTACTGAAATTTTGTGGAGAATACGAGTATAATAAATTTCTGGTCCTACTACTAGAATCAAGCCGGCAGGAGCCCACTGTGCTAGAATAAATCAGAATTTCAAGAACCATCGGCTGAATACATAAAGTCGGGCAAACTTTTTCAAATCGACATGGGTTATGGGGTAAAGTTACTGAAATTTTGTGGAGAATACGAGTATAATAAATTTCTGGTCCCTACTACTAGAATCAAGCCGGCAGGAGCCCACTGTGCTAGAATAAATCAGAATTTCAAGAACCATCGGCTAAATACATAAAGTCGGGCAAACTTTTTCAAATCGACATGGTTATGGGGTAAAGTTACTGAAATTTTGTGGAGAATACGAGTATAATACATTTCTGGTCCCTACTACTAGAATCAAGCCGGCAGGAGCCCACTGTGCTAGAATAAATCAGAATTTCAAGAACCATCGGCTGAATACATAAAGTCGGGCAAACTTTTTCAAATCGACATGGGTTATGGGGTAAAGTTACTGAAATTTTGTGGAGAATACGAGTATAATAAATTTCTGGTCCCTACTACTAGAATCAAGCCGGCAGGAGCCCACTGTGCTAGAATAAATCAGAATTTCAAGAACCATCGGCTAAATACATAAAGTCGGGCAAACTTTTTCAAATCGACATGGGTTATGGGGTAAAGTTACTGAAATTTTGTGGAGAATACGAGTATAATACATTTCTGGTCCCTACTACTAGAATCAAGCCGGCAGGAGCCCTTGTGCTAGAATAAATCAGAATTTCAAGAACCATCGGCTAATACATAAAGTCGGGCAAACTTTTTCAAATCGACATGGGTTATGGGGTAAAGTTACTGAAATTTTGTGGAGAATACGAGTATAATACATTTCTGGTCCCTACTACTAGAATCAAGCCGGCAGGAGCCCACTGTGCTAGAATAAATCAGAATTTCAAGAACCATCGGCTAAATACATAAAGTCGGGCAAACTTTTTCAAATCGACATGGGTTATGGGGTAAAGTTACTGAAATTTTGTGGAGAATACGAGTATAATAATTTCTGGTCCCTACTACTAGAATCAAGCCGGCAGGAGCCCACTGTGCTAGAATAAATCAGAATTTCAAGAACCATCGGCTAAATACATAAAGTCGGGCAAACTTTTTCAAATCGACATGGGTTATGGGGTAAAGTTACTGAAATTTTGTGGAGAATACGAGTATAATACATTTCTGGTCCCTACTACTAGAATCAAGCCGGCAGGAGCCCACTGTGCTAGAATAAATCAGAATTTCAAGAACCATCGGCTAAATACATAAAGTCGGGCAAACTTTTTCAAATCGACATGGGTTATGGGTAAAGTTACTGAAATTTTGTGGAGAATACGAGTATAATAAATTCTGGTCCCTACTACTAGAATCAAGCCGGCAGGAGCCCACTGTGCTAGAATAAATCAGAATTTCAAGAACCATCGGCTGAATACATAAAGTCGGCAAACTTTTTCAAATCGACATGGGTTATGGGGTAAAGTTACTGAAATTTTGTGGAGAATACGAGTATAATACATTTCTGGTCCCTACTACTAGAATCAAGCCGGCAGGAGCCACTGTGCTAGAATAAATCAGAATTTCAAGAACCATCGGCTAAATACATAAAGTCGGGCAAACTTTTCAAATCGACATGGGTTATGGGTAAAGTTACTGAAATTTTGTGGAGAATACGAGTACGAGTATAATACTTTCTGGTCCCTACTACTAGAATCAAGCCGGCAGGAGCCCACTGTGCTAGAATAAATCAGAATTTCAAGAACCATCGGCTAAATACATAAAGTCGGGCAAACTTTTTCAAATCGACATGGGTTATGGGGTAAAGTTACTGAAATTTTGTGGAGAATACGAGTATAATACATTCTGGTCCCTACTACTAGAATCAAGCCGGCAGGAGCCCACTGTGCTAGAATAAATCAGAATTTCAAGAACCATCGGCTGAATACATAAAGTCGGGCAAACTTTTTCAAATCGACATGGGTTATGGGGTAAAGTTACTGAAATTTTGTGGAGAATACGAGTATAATAAATTTCTGGTCCCTACTACTAGAATCAAGCCGGCAGGAGCCCACTGTGCTAGAATAAATCAGAATTTCAAGAACCATCGGCTAAATACATAAAGTCGGGCAAACTTTTTCAAATCGACATGGGTTATGGGTAAAGTTACTGAAATTTTGTGGAGAATACGAGTATAATAAATTTCTGGTCCCTACTACTAGAATCAAGCCGGCAGGAGCCCACTGTGCTAGAATAAATCAGAATTTCAAGAACCATCGGCTGAATACATAAAGTCGGGCAAACTTTTTCAAATCGACATGGGTTATGGGGTAAAGTTACTGAAATTTTGTGGAGAATACGAGTATAATAAATTTCTGGTCCCTACTACTAGAATCAAGCCGGCAGGAGCCCACTGTGCTAGAATAAATCAGAATTTCAAGAACCATCGGCTAAATACATAAAGTCGGGGCAAACTTTTTCAAATCGACATGGGTTATGGGGTAAAGTTACTGAAATTTTGTGGAGAATACGAGTATAATACATTTCTGGTCCCTACTACTAGAATCAAGCCGGCAGGAGCCCACTGTGCTAGAATAAATCAGAATTTCAAGAACCATCGGCTAATACATAAAGTCGGGCAAACTTTTTCAAATCGACATGGGTTATGGGGTAAAGTTACTGAAATTTTGTGGAGAATACGAGTATAATAAATTTCTGGTCCCTACTACTAGAATCAAGCCGGCAGGAGCCCACTGTGCTAGAATAAATCAGAATTTCAAGAACCATCGGCTGAATACATAAAGTCGGGCAAACTTTTTCAAATCGACATGGTTATGGGGTAAAGTTACTGAAATTTTGTGGAGAATACGAGTATAATAAATTTCTGGTCCCTACTACTAGAATCAAGCCGGCAGAGCCCACTGTGCTAGAATAAATCAGAATTTCAAGAACCATCGGCTAAATACATAAAGTCGGGCAAACTTTTTCAAATCGACATGGGTTATGGGGTAAAGTTACTGAAATTTTGTGGAGAATACGAGTATAATACATTTCTGGTCCTACTACTAGAATCAAGCCGGCAGGAGCCCACTGTGCTAGAATAAATCAGAATTTCAAGAACCATCGGCTGAATACATAAAGTCGGGCAAACTTTTTCAAATCGACATGGTGTTATGGTAAAGTTACTGAAATTTTGTGGAGAATACGAGTATAATAAATTTCTGGTCCCTACTACTAGAATCAAGCCGGCAGGAGCCCACTGTGCTAGAATAAATCAGAATTTCAAGAACCATCGGCTAAATACATAAAGTCGGGCAAACTTTTTCAAATCGACATGGTTATGGGTAAAGTTACTGAATTTTGTGGAGAATACGAGTATAATACATTTCTGGTCCCTACTACTAGAATCAAGCCGGCAGGAGCCCTTGTGCTAGAATAAATCAGAATTTCAAGAACCATCGGCTGAATACATAAAGTCGGGCAAACTTTTTCAAATCGACATGGTTATGGGGTAAAGTTACTGAAATTTTGTGGAGAATACGAGTATAATAAATTTCTGGTCCCTACTACTAGAATCAAGCCGGCAGGAGCCCACTGTGCTAGAATAAATCAGAATTTCAAGAACCATCGGCTAAATACATAAAGTCGGGCAAACTTTTTCAAATCGACATGGGTTATGGGGTAAAGTTACTGAAATTTTGTGGAGAATACGAGTATAATACATTTCTGGTCCCTACTACTAGAATCAAGCCGGCACGAGCCCATTGTGCTAGAATAAATCAGAATTTCAAGAACCATCGGCTGAATACATAAAGTCGGGCAAACTTTTTTCAAATCGACATGGGTTATGGGGTAAAGTTACTGAAATTTTGTGGAGAATACGAGTATAATAATTTCTGGTCCCTACTACTAGAATCAAGCCGGCAGGAGCCCACTGTGCTAGAATAAATCAGAATTTCAAGAACCATCGGCTGAATACATAAAGTCGGGCAAACTTTTTCAAATCGACATGGGTTATGGGGTAAAGTTACTGAAATTTTGTGGAGAATACGAGTATAATAAATTTCTGGTCCCTACTACTAGAATCAAGCCGGCAGGAGCCCACTGTGCTAGAATAAATCAGAATTTCAAGAACCATCGGCTAAATACATAAAGTCGGGCAAACTTTTTCAAATCGACATGGGTTATGGGGTAAAGTTACTGAAATTTTGTGGAGAATACGAGTATAATAAATTTCTGGTCCCTACTACTAGAATCAAGCCGGCAGGAGCCCACTGTGCTAGAATAAATCAGAATTTCAAGAACCATCGGCTGAATACATAAAGTCGGGCAAACTTTTTCAAATCGACATGGGTTGGGGTAAAGTTACTGAAATTTTGTGGAGAATACGAGTATAATAAATTTCTGGTCCCTACTACTAGAATCAAGCCGGCAGGAGCCCACTGTGCTAGAATAAATCAGAATTTCAAGAACCATCGGCTAATACATAAAGTCGGGCAAACTTTTTCAAATCGACATGGGTTATGGGGTAAAGTTACTGAAATTTTGTGGAGAATACGAGTATAATACATTTCTGGTCCCTACTACTAGAATCAAGCCGGCAGGAGCCCACTGTGCTAGAATAAATCAGAATTTCAAGAACCATCGGCTAAATACATAAAGTCGGGCAAACTTTTTCAAATCGACATGGGTTATGGGGTAAAGTTACTGAAATTTTGTGGAGAATACGAGTATAATACATTTCTGGTCCCTACTACTAGAATCAAGCCGGCAGGAGCCCACTGTGCTAGAATAAATCAGAATTTCAAGAACCATCGGCTGAATACATAAAGTCGGGCAAACTTTTTCAAATCGACATGGGTTATGGGGTAAAGTTACTGAAATTTTGTGGAGAATACGAGTATAATAATTTCTGGTCCCTACTACTAGAATCAAGCCGGCAGGAGCCCACTGTGCTAGAATAAATCAGAATTTCAAGAACCATCGGCTGAATACATAAAGTCGGGCAAACTTTTTCAAATCGACATGGTTATGGGGTAAAGTTACTGAAATTTTGTGGAGAAATACGAGTATAATACATTTCTGGTCCCTACTACTAGAATCAAGCCGGCAGGAGCCCACTGTGCTAGAATAAATTTCAAAAAGAACCATCGGCTAAATACATAAAGTCGGGCAAACTTTTTCAAATCGACATGGGTTATGGGGTAAAGTTACTGAAATTTTGTGGAGAATACGAGTATAATAAATTTCTGGTCCCTACTACTAGAATCAAGCCGGCAGGAGCCCACTGTGCTAGAATAAATCAGAATTTCAAGAACCATCGGCTGAATACATAAAGTCGGGCAAACTTTTTCAAATCGACATGGGTTATGGGGTAAAGTTACTGAAATTTTGTGGAGAATACGAGTATAATACATTTCTGGTCCCTACTACTAGAATCAAGCCGGCAGGAGCCCACTGTGCTAGAATAAATCAGAATTTCAAGAACCATCGGCAAATACATAAAGTCGGGCAAACTTTTTCAAATCGACATGGGTTATGGGGTAAAGTTACTGAAATTTTGTGGAGAATACGAGTATAATACATTTCTGGTCCCTACTACTAGAATCAAGCCGGCAGGAGCCCACTGTGCTAGAATAAATCAGAATTTCAAGAACCATCGGCTAAATACATAAAGTCGGGCAAACTTTTTCAAATCGACATGGGTTATGGGTAAAGTTACTGAAATTTTGTGGAGAATACGAGTATAATAAATTTCTGGTCCCTACTACTAGAATCAAGCCGGCAGGAGCCCACTGTGCTAGAATAAATCAGAATTTCAAGAACCATCGGCTGAATACATAAAGTCGGGCAAACTTTTTCAAATCGACATGGGTTATGGGGTAAAGTTACTGAAATTTTGTGGAGAATACGAGTATAATAAATTTCTGGTCCCTACTACTAGAATCAAGCCGGCAGGAGCCCACTGTGCTAGAATAAATCAGAATTTCAAGAACCATCGGCTGAATACATAAGTCGGGCAAACTTTTTCAAATCGACGTGGGTTATGGGGTAAAGTTACTGAAATTTTGTGGAGAATACGAGTATAATACATTTTCTGGTCCCTACTACTAGAATCAAGCCGGCAGGAGCCCACTGTGCTAGAATAAATCAGAATTTCAAGAACCATCGGCTAAATACATAAAGTCGGGCAAACTTTTTCAAATCGACATGGTTATGGGGTAAAGTTACTGAAATTTTGTGGAGAATACGAGTATAATAATTTCTGGTCCTACTACTAGAATCAAGCCGGCAGGAGCCCACTGTGCTAGAATAAATCAGAATTTCAAGAACCATCGGCTGAATACATAAAGTCGGGCAAACTTTTTCAAATCGACATGGGTTTGGGGTAAAGTTACTGAAATTTTGTGGAGAATACGAGTATAATACATTTCTGGTCCCTACTACTAGAATCAAGCCGGCAGGAGCCCACTGTGCTAGAATAAATCAGAATTTCAAGAACCATCGGCTGAATACATAAAGTCGGGCAAAACTTTTTCAAATCGACATGGGTTATGGGGTAAAGTTACTGAAATTTTGTGGAGAATACGAGTATAATAATTTTCTGGTCCCTACTACTAGAATCAAGCCGGCAGGAGCCCACTGTGCTAGAATAAATCAGAATTTCAAGAACCATCGGCTAAATACATAAAGTCGGGCAAACTTTTTCAAATCGACATGGGTTATGGGGTAAAGTTACTGAAATTTTGTGGAGAATACGAGTATAATACATTTCTGGTCCCTACTACTAGAATCAAGCCGGCACGAGCCCACTGTGCTAGAATAAATCAGAATTTCAAGAACCATCGGCTAAATACATAAAGTCGGGCAAAACTTTTTCAAATCGACATAGGTTATGGGGTAAAGTTACTGAAATTTTTGTGGAGAATACGAGTATAATACATTTCT
>CALZFC010000223.1:0-44938 GCA_945643635.1 Allodiplogaster sudhausi | reverse complement strand
CCAATTCTTGGAATGTTGGCCAATTCTTGGAATGTTTTTCCAATTCTTGGAATGTTTTCCAATTCTTGGAATGTTGGCCAATTCTTGGAATGTTGGCCAATTCTTGGAATGTTGGCCAATTCTTGGAATGTTGGCCAATTCTTGGAATGTTGGCCAATTCTTGGAATGTTGGCCAATTCTTGGAATGTTGGCCAATTCTTGGAATGTTGGCCAATTCTTGGAATGTTGGCCAATTCTTGGAATGTTGGCCAATTCTTGGAATGTTGGCCAATTCTTGGAATGTTGGCCAATTCTTGGAATGTTGGCCAATTCTTGGAATGTTGGCCAATTCTTGGAATGTTTTCCAATTCTTGGAATGTTGGCCAATTCTTGGAATGTTGGCCAATTCTTGGAATGTTGGCCAATTCTTGGAATGTTGGCCAATTCTTGGAATGTTGGCCAATTCTTGGAATGTTTTCCAATTCTTGGAATGTTGGCCAATTCTTGGAATGTTGGCCAATTCTTGGAATGTTGGCCAATTCTTGGAATGTTGGCCAATTCTTGGAATGTTGGCCAATTCTTGGAATGTTGGCCAATTCTTGGAATGTTGGCCAATTCTTGGAATGTTTTCCAATTCTTGGAATGTTGGCCAATTCTTGGAATGTTGGCCAATTCTTGGAATGTTTGGCCAATTCTTGGAATGTTTCCAATTCTTGGAATGTTGGCCAATTCTGGAATGTTTTCCAATTCTTGGAATGTTGGCCAATTCTTGGAATGTTGGCCAATTCTTGGAATGTTTCCAATTCTTGGAATGTTGGCCAATTCTTGGAATGTTGGCCAATTCTTGGAATGTTGGCCAATTCTTGGAATGTTGGCCAATTCTTGGAATGTTGGCCAATTCTTGGAATGTTGGCCAATTCTTGGAATGTTGGCCAATTCTTGGAATGTTTCCAATTCTTGGAATGTTGGCCAATTCTTGGAATGTTGGCCAATTCTTGGAATGTTGGCCAATTCTTGGAATGTTTTCCAATTCTTGGAATGTTGGCCAATTCTTGGAATGTTGGCCAATTCTTGGAATGTTGGCCAATTCTTGGAATGTTTTCCAATTCTTGGAATGTTTCCAATTCTTGGAATGTTTTCCAATTCTTGGAATGTTTTCAATTCTTGGAATGTTTCCAATTCTTGGAATGTTGGCCAATTCTTGGAATGTTCCAATTCTTGGAATGTTGGCCAATTCTTGGAATGTTGGCCAATTCTTGGAATGTTGGCCAATTCTTGGAATGTTGGCCAATTCTTGGAATGTTTTCCAATTCTTGGAATGTTGGCCAATTCTTGGAATGTTGGCCAATTCTTGGAATGTTTTCCAATTCTTGGAATGTTGGCCAATTCTTGGAATGTTGGCCAATTCTTGGAATGTTGGCCAATTCTTGGAATGTTGGCCAATTCTTGGAATGTTGGCCAATTCTTGGAATGTTGGCCAATTCTTGGAATGTTGGCCAATTCTTGGAATGTTGGCCAATTCTTGGAATGTTGGCCAATTCTTGGAATGTTGGCCAATTCTTGGAATGTTTTCCAATTCTTGGAATGTTGGCCAATTCTTGGAATGTTGGCCAATTCTTGGAATGTTGGCCAATTCTTGGAATGTTGGCCAATTCTTGGAATGTTGGCCAATTCTTGGAATGTTTGGCCAATTCTTGGAATGTTGGCCAATTCTTGGAATGTTGGCCAATTCTTGGAATGTTTCAATTCTTGGAATGTTGGCCAATTCTTGGAATGTTTGGCCAATTCTTGGAATGTTGGCCAATTCTTGGAATGTTTTCCAATTCTTGGAATGTTGGCCAATTCTTGGAATGTTGGCCAATTCTTGGAATGTTGGCCAATTCTTGGAATGTTTTCCAATTCTTGGAATGTTGGCCAATTCTTGGAATGTTGCCAATTCTTGGAATGTTGGCCAATTCTTGGAATGTTGGCCAATTCTTGGAATGTTGGCCAATTCTTGGAATGTTTTCCAATTCTTGGAATGTTGGCCAATTCTTGGAATGTTTTCCAATTCTTGGAATGTTTTCCAATCTTGGAATGTTTTCCAATTCTTGGAATGTTCCAATTCTTGGAATGTTGGCCAATTCTTGGAATGTTGGCCAATTCTTGGAATGTTGGCCAATTCTTGGAATGTTGGCCAATTCTTGGAATGTTTTCCAATTCTTGGAATGTTTTCCAATTCTTGGAATGTTTCCAATTCTTGGAATGTTTGCCAATTCTTGGAATGTTTTCAATTCTTGGAATGTTGGCCAATTCTTGGAATGTTTTCAATTCTTGGAATGTTGGCCAATTCTTGGAATGTTGGCCAATTCTTGGAATGTTGGCCAATTCTTGGAATGTTGGCCAATTCTTGGAATGTTGGCCAATTCTTGGAATGTTTGGCCAATTCTTGGAATGTTGGCCAATTCTTGGAATGTTGGCCAATTCTTGGAATGTTTCCAATTCTTGGAATGTTTTCCAATTCTTGGAATGTTGGCCAATTCTTGGAATGTTTTCCAATTCTTGGAATGTTGGCCAATTCTTGGAATGTTTTCCAATTCTTGGAATGTTGGCCAATTCTTGGAATGTTTCCAATTCTTGGAATGTTGGCCAATTCTTGGAATGTTGGCCAATTCTTGGAATGTTGGCCAATTCTTGGAATGTTGGCCAATTCTTGGAATGTTGGCCAATTCTTGGAATGTTGGCCAATTCTTGGAATGTTGGCCAATTCTTGGAATGTTGGCCAATTCTTGGAATGTTCCAATTCTTGGAATGTTGGCCAATTCTTGGAATGTTGGCCAATTCTTGGAATGTTGGCCAATTCTTGGAATGTTGGCCAATTCTTGGAATGTTGGCCAATTCTTGGAATGTTGGCCAATTCTTGGAATGTTTTCCAATTCTTGGAATGTTGGCCAATTCTTGGAATGTTTCAATTCTTGGAATGTTGGCCAATTCTTGGAATGTTGGCCAATTCTTGGAATGTTTTCCAATTCTTGGAATGTTGGCCAATTCTTGGAATGTTTTCCAATTCTTGGAATGTTTTCCAATTCTTGGAATGTTGGCCAATTCTTGGAATGTTGGCCAATTCTTGGAATGTTGGCCAATTCTTGGAATGTTGGCCAATTCTTGGAATGTTGGCCAATTCTTGGAATGTTGGCCAATTCTTGGAATGTTGGCCAATTCTTGGAATGTTGGCCAATTCTTGGAATGTTGGCCAATTCTTGGAATGTTGGCCAATTCTTGGAATGTTGGCCAATTCTTGGAATGTTGGCCAATTCTTGGAATGTTGGCCAATTCTTGGAATGTTGGCCAATTCTTGGAATGTTGGCCAATTCTTGGAATGTTGGCCAATTCTTGGAATGTTGGCCAATTCTTGGAATGTTGGCCAATTCTTGGAATGTTGGCCAATTCTTGGAATGTTGGCCAATTCTTGGAATGTTTCCAATTCTTGGAATGTTGGCCAATTCTTGGAATGTTGGCCAATTCTTGGAATGTTGGCCAATTCTTGGAATGTTGGCCAATTCTTGGAATGTTGGCCAATTCTTGGAATGTTGGCCAATTCTTGGAATGTTGGCCAATTCTTGGAATGTTTTCCAATTCTTGGAATGTTTTCCAATTCTTGGAATGTTGCCAATTCTTGGAATGTTGGCCAATTCTTGGAATGTTTCCAATTCTTGGAATGTTGGCCAATTCTTGGAATGTTGGCCAATTCTTGGAATGTTTCCAATTCTTGGAATGTTGGCCAATTCTTGGAATGTTGGCCAATTCTTGGAATGTTGGCCAATTCTTGGAATGTTGGCCAATTCTTGGAATGTTGGCCAATTCTTGGAATGTTGGCCAATTCTTGGAATGTTTTCCAATTCTTGGAATGTTGGCCAATTCTTGGAATGTTGGCCAATTCTTGGAATGTTTCCAATTCTTGGAATGTTGGCCAATTCTTGGAATGTTTGGCCAATTCTTGGAATGTTGGCCAATTCTTGGAATGTTTTCCAATTCTTGGAATGTTGGCCAATTCTTGGAATGTTGGCCAATTCTTGGAATGTTGGCCAATTCTTGGAATGTTTTCCAATTCTTGGAATGTTGGCCAATTCTTGGAATGTTGGCCAATTCTTGGAATGTTGGCCAATTCTGGAATGTTGGCCAATTCTTGGAATGTTGGCCAATTCTTGGAATGTTTTCCAATTCTTGGAATGTTGGCCAATTCTTGGAATGTTTTCAATTCTTGGAATGTTTTCCAATTCTTGGAATGTTTCCAATTCTTGGAATGTTTTCCAATTCTTGGAATGTTGGCCAATTCTTGGAATGTTTGCCAATTCTTGGAATGTTGGCCAATTCTTGGAATGTTTTCCAATTCTTGGAATGTTGGCCAATTCTTGGAATGTTTTCCAATTCTTGGAATGTTGGCCAATTCTTGGAATGTTTTCCAATTCTTGGAATGTTTCCAATTCTTGGAATGTTGGCCAATTCTTGGAATGTTTTCCAATTCTTGGAATGTTGGCCAATTCTTGGAATGTTGGCCAATTCTTGGAATGTTGGCCAATTCTTGGAATGTTGGCCAATTCTTGGAATGTTGGCCAATTCTTGGAATGTTGGCCAATTCTTGGAATGTTGGCCAATTCTTGGAATGTTGGCCAATTCTTGGAATGTTTTCCAATTCTTGGAAATTTCCAATTCTTGGAATGTTGGCCAATTCTTGGAATGTTTTCCAATTCTTGGAATGTTTCCAATTCTTGGAATGTTTCCAATTCTTGGAATGTTGGCCAATTCTTGGAATGTTTTCCAATTCTTGGAATGTTGGCCAATTCTTGGAATGTTGGCCAATTCTTGGAATGTTGGCCAATTCTTGGAATGTTGGCCAATTCTTGGAATGTTGGCCAATTCTTGGAATGTTGGCCAATTCTTGGAATGTTGGCCAATTCTTGGAATGTTGGCCAATCTTGGAATGTTTTCCAATTCTTGGAATGTTGGCCAATTCTTGGAATGTTGGCCAATTCTTGGAATGTTGGCCAATTCTTGGAATGTTGGCCAATTCTTGGAATGTTGGCCAATTCTTGGAATGTTGGCCAATTCTTGGAATGTTTTCCAATTCTTGGAATGTTGGCCAATTCTTGGAATGTTTCCAATTCTTTTTTTTCTTGGAATGTTTTCCAATTCTTGGAATGTTGCCAATTCTTGGAATGTTTTCCAATTCTTGGAATGTTGGCCAATTCTTGGAATGTTGGCCAATTCTTGGAATGTTGGCCAATTCTTGGAATGTTGGCCAATTCTTGGAATGTTGGCCAATTCTTGGAATGGCCAATTCTTGGAATGTTGGCCAATTCTTGGAATGTTGGCCAATTCTTGGAATGTTGGCCAATTCTTGGAATGTTGGCCAATTCTTGGAATGTTGGCCAATTCTTGGAATGTTGGCCAATTCTTGGAATGTTGGCCAATTCTTGGAATGTTGGCCAATTCTTGGAATGTTGGCCAATTCTTGGAATGTTGGCCAATTCTTGGAATGTTGGCCAATTCTTGGAATGTTGGCAATTCTTGGAATGTTGGCCAATTCTTGGAATGTTTTCCAATTCTTGGAATGTTGGCCAATTCTTGGAATGTTGGCCAATTCTTGGAATGTTGGCCAATTCTTGGAATGTTGGCCAATTCTTGGAATGTTGGCCAATTCTTGGAATGTTTTCCAATTCTTGGAATGTTGGCCAATTCTTGGAATGTTGGCCAATTCTTGGAATGTTGGCCAATTCTTGGAATGTTGGCCAATTCTTGGAATGTTGGCCAATTCTTGGAATGGTGTGGCCAATTCTTGGAATGTTTGGCCAATTCTTGGAATGTTGGCCAATTCTTGGAATGTTTTCCAATTCTTGGAATGTTTCCAATTCTTGGAATGTTTTCCAATTCTTGGAATGTTGGCCAATTCTTGGAATGTTTTCAATTCTTGGAATGTTTTCCAATTCTTGGAATGTTGGCCAATTCTTGGAATGTTTTCCAATTCTTGGAATGTTGGCCAATTCTTGGAATGTTGGCCAATTCTTGGAATGTTGGCCAATTCTTGGAATGTTGGCCAATTCTTGGAATGTTGGCCAATTCTTGGAATGTTGGCCAATTCTTGGAATGTTGGCCAATTCTTGGAATGTTTTCCAATTCTTGGAATGTTGGCCAATTCTTGGAATGTTGGCCAATTCTTGGAATGTTGGCCAATTCTTGGAATGTTTCCAATTCTTGGAATGTTGGCCAATTCTTGGAATGTTGGCCAATTCTTGGAATGTTGGCCAATTCTTGGAATGTTGGCCAATTCTTGGAATGTTGGCCAATTCTTGGAATGTTGGCCAATTCTTGGAATGTTGGCCAATTCTTGGAATGTTGGCCAATTCTTGGAATGTTGGCCAATTCTTGGAATGTTGCCAATTCTTGGAATGTTGGCCAATTCTTGGAATGTTGGCCAATTCTTGGAATGTTGGCCAATTCTTGGAATGTTGGCCAATTCTTGGAATGTTGGCCAATTCTTGGAATGTTGGCCAATTCTTGGAATGTTTTCCAATTCTTGGAATGTTGGCCAATTCTTGGAATGTTTTCCAATTCTTGGAATGTTTTCCAATTCTTGGAATGTTTTCCAATTCTTGGAATGTTGGCCAATTCTTGGAATGTTTCCAATTCTTGGAATGTTTTCCAATTCTTGGAATGTTGGCCAATTCTTGGAATGTTTCCAATTCTTGGAATGTTGGCCAATTCTTGGAATGTTGGCCAATTCTTGGAATGTTGGCCAATTCTTGGAATGTTGGCCAATTCTTGGAATGTTGGCCAATTCTTGGAATGTTGGCCAATTCTTGGAATGTTGGCCAATTCTTGGAATGTTTTCCAATTCTTGGAATGTTGGCCAATTCTTGGAATGTTGGCCAATTCTTGGAATGTTGGCCAATTCTTGGAATGTTTCCAATTCTTGGAATGTTGGCCAATTCTTGGAATGTTGGCCAATTCTTGGAATGTTGGCCAATTCTTGGAATGTTGGCCAATTCTTGGAATGTTGGCCAATTCTTGGAATGTTGGCCAATTCTTGGAATGTTGGCCAATTCTTGGAATGTTTTCAATTCTTGGAATGTTGGCCAATTCTTGGAATGTTTTCCAATTCTTGGAATGTTGGCCAATTCTTGGAATGTTGGCCAATTCTTGGAATGTTGGCCAATTCTTGGAATGTTGGCCAATTCTTGGAATGTTGGCCAATTCTTGGAATGTTGGCCAATTCTTGGAATGTTGGCCAATTCTTGGAATGTTGGCCAATTCTTGGAATGTTGGCCAATTCTTGGAATGTTTTCCAATTCTTGGAATGTTGGCCAATTCTTGGAATGTTTTGCCAATTCTTGGAATGTTTTCCAATTCTTGGAATGTTTTCCAATTCTTGGAATGTTGGCCAATTCTTGGAATGTTTTCCAATTCTTGGAATGTTGGCCAATTCTTGGAATGTTGGCCAATTCTTGGAATGTTGGCCAATTCTTGGAATGTTGGCCAATTCTTGGAATGTTGGCCAATTCTTGGAATGTTGGCCAATTCTTGGAATGTTGGCCAATTCTTGGAATGTTTCCAATTCTTGGAATGTTGGCCAATTCTTGGAATGTTGGCCAATTCTTGGAATGTTGGCCAATTCTTGGAATGTTGGCCAATTCTTGGAATGTTGGCCAATTCTTGGAATGTTGGCCAATTCTTGGAATGTTTTCCAATTCTTGGAATGTTTCCAATTCTTGGAATGTTTTCCAATTCTTGGAATGTTGGCCAATTCTTGGAATGTTTTCCAATTCTTGGAATGTTGGCCAATTCTTGGAATGTTGGCCAATTCTTGGAATGTTGGCCAATTCTTGGAATGTTGGCCAATTCTTGGAATGTTTTCCAATTCTTGGAATGTTGGCCAATTCTTGGAATGTTGGCCAATTCTTGGAATGTTGGCCAATTCTTGGAATGTTGGCCAATTCTTGGAATGTTGGCCAATTCTTGGAATGTTTTCCAATTCTTGGAATGTTGGCCAATTCTTGGAATGTTTTCCAATTCTTGGAATGTTTTCCAATTCTTGGAATGTTTTCCAATTCTTGGAATGTTGGCCAATTCTTGGAATGTTTCCAATTCTTGGAATGTTTTCCAATTCTTGGAATGTTGGCCAATTCTTGGAATGTTTCCAATTCTTGGAATGTTGGCCAATTCTTGGAATGTTGGCCAATTCTTGGAATGTTGGCCAATTCTTGGAATGTTGGCCAATTCTTGGAATGTTGGCCAATTCTTGGAATGTTGGCCAATTCTTGGAATGTTGGCCAATTCTTGGAATGTTGGCCAATTCTTGGAATGTTTTCCAATTCTTGGAATGTTGGCCAATTCTTGGAATGTTTTCCAATTCTTGGAATGTTGGCCAATTCTTGGAATGTTGGCCAATTCTTGGAATGTTGGCCAATTCTTGGAATGTTGGCCAATTCTTGGAATGTTGGCCAATTCTTGGAATGTTGGCCAATTCTTGGAATGTTGGCCAATTCTTGGAATGTTGGCCAATTCTTGGAATGTTTTCCAATTCTTGGAATGTTTTCCAATTCTTGGAATGTTGGCCAATTCTTGGAATGTTTTCCAATTCTTGGAATGTTGGCCAATTCTTGGAATGTTTTCCAATTCTTGGAATGTTGGCCAATTCTTGGAATGTTTTCCAATTCTTGGAATGTTGGCCAATTCTTGGAATGTTGGCCAATTCTTGGAATGTTGGCCAATTCTTGGAATGTTTCCAATTCTTGGAATGTTGGCCAATTCTTGGAATGTTGGCCAATTCTTGGAATGTTGGCCAATTCTTGGAATGTTGGCCAATTCTTGGAATGTTTTCCAATTCTTGGAATGTTGGCCAATTCTTGGAATGTTGGCCAATTCTTGGAATGTTGGCCAATTCTTGGAATGTTTCCAATTCTTGGAATGTTTTCCAATTCTTGGAATGTTGGCCAATTCTTGGAATGTTTTCCAATTCTTGGAATGTTTTCCAATTCTTGGAATGTTGGCCAATTCTTGGAATGTTGGCCAATTCTTGGAATGTTTTCCAATTCTTGGAATGTTGGCCAATTCTTGGAATGTTGGCCAATTCTTGGAATGTTGGCCAATTCTTGGAATGTTCCAATTCTTGGAATGTTGGCCAATTCTTGGAATGTTGGCCAATTCTTGGAATGTTGGCCAATTCTTGGAATGTTGGCCAATTCTTGGAATGTTGGCCAATTCTTGGAATGTTGGCCAATTCTTGGAATGTTGGCCAATTCTTGGAATGTTGGCCAATTCTTGGAATGTTTTCCAATTCTTGGAATGTTGGCCAATTCTTGGAATGTTGGCCAATTCTTGGAATGTTTTCCAATTCTTGGAATGTTTTCCAATTCTTGGAATGTTGGCCAATTCTTGGAATGTTTTCCAATTCTTGGAATGTTGGCCAATTCTTGGAATGTTGGCCAATTCTTGGAATGTTGGCCAATTCTTGGAATGTTGGCCAATTCTTGGAATGTTGGCCAATTCTTGGAATGTTGCCAATTCTTGGAATGTTTTCCAATTCTTGGAATGTTTTCCAATTCTTGGAATGTTGGCCAATTCTTGGAATGTTTTCCAATTCTTGGAATGTTGGCCAATTCTTGGAATGTTGGCCAATTCTTGGAATGTTGGCCAATTCTTGGAATGTTGGCCAATTCTTGGAATGTTGGCCAATTCTTGGAATGTTGGCCAATTCTTGGAATGTTGGCCAATTCTTGGAATGTTGGCCAATTCTTGGAATGTTTTCCAATTCTTGGAATGTTTTCCAATTCTTGGAATGTTGGCCAATTCTTGGAATGTTTTCCAATTCTTGGAATGTTTTCCAATTCTTGGAATGTTTTCCAATTCTTGGAATGTTGGCCAATTCTTGGAATGTTCCAATTCTTGGAATGTTGGCCAATTCTTGGAATGTTGGCCAATTCTTGGAATGTTGGCCAATTCTTGGAATGTTGGCCAATTCTTGGAATGTTGGCCAATTCTTGGAATGTTGGCCAATTCTTGGAATGTTGGCCAATTCTTGGAATGTTGGCCAATTCTTGGAATGTTTTCCAATTCTTGGAATGTTGGCCAATTCTTGGAATGTTGGCCAATTCTTGGAATGTTGGCCAATTCTTGGAATGTTGGCCAATTCTTGGAATGTTGGCCAATTCTTGGAATGTTTTCCAATTCTTGGAATGTTGGCCAATTCTTGGAATGTTTTCCAATTCTTGGAATGTTGGCCAATTCTTGGAATGTTGGCCAATTCTTGGAATGTTGGCCAATTCTTGGAATGTTTTCCAATTCTTGGAATGTTGGCCAATTCTTGGAATGTTGGCCAATTCTTGGAATGTTGGCCAATTCTTGGAATGTTGGCCAATTCTTGGAATGTTGGCCAATTCTTGGAATGTTTTCCAATTCTTGGAATGTTGGCCAATTCTTGGAATGTTGGCCAATTCTTGGAATGTTGGCCAATTCTTGGAATGTTGGCCAATTCTTGGAATGTTTTCCAATTCTTGGAATGTTTTCCAATTCTTGGAATGTTGGCCAATTCTTGGAATGTTTTCCAATTCTTGGAATGTTGGCCAATTCTTGGAATGTTGGCCAATTCTTGGAATGTTGGCCAATTCTTGGAATGTTGGCCAATTCTTGGAATGTTGGCCAATTCTTGGAATGTTGGCCAATTCTTGGAATGTTGGCCAATTCTTGGAATGTTGGCCAATTCTTGGAATGTTGGCCAATTCTTGGAATGTTGGCCAATTCTTGGAATGTTGGCCAATTCTTGGAATGTTGGCCAATTCTTGGAATGTTTTCCAATTCTTGGAATGTTTTCCAATTCTTGGAATGTTGGCCAATTCTTGGAATGTTTTCCAATTCTTGGAATGTTGGCCAATTCTTGGAATGTTTTCCAATTCTTGGAATGTTGGCCAATTCTTGGAATGTTTTCCAATTCTTGGAATGTTGGCCAATTCTTGGAATGTTGGCCAATTCTTGGAATGTTGGCCAATTCTTGGAATGTTGGCCAATTCTTGGAATGTTGGCCAATTCTTGGAATGTTGGCCAATTCTTGGAATGTTGGCCAATTCTTGGAATGTTGGCCAATTCTTGGAATGTTGGCCAATTCTTGGAATGTTGGCCAATTCTTGGAATGTTGGCCAATTCTTGGAATGTTGGCCAATTCTTGGAATGTTGGCCAATTCTTGGAATGTTGGCCAATTCTTGGAATGTTGGCCAATTCTTGGAATGTTTCCAATTCTTGGAATGTTGGCCAATTCTTGGAATGTTTTCCAATTCTTGGAATGTTTTCCAATTCTTGGAATGTTGGCCAATTCTTGGAATGTTTTCCAATTCTTGGAATGTTGGCCAATTCTTGGAATGTTTTCCAATTCTTGGAATGTTGGCCAATTCTTGGAATGTTGGCCAATTCTTGGAATGTTGGCCAATTCTTGGAATGTTTTCCAATTCTTGGAATGTTGGCCAATTCTTGGAATGTTGGCCAATTCTTGGAATGTTGGCCAATTCTTGGAATGTTGGCCAATTCTTGGAATGTTGGCCAATTCTTGGAATGTTGGCCAATTCTTGGAATGTTGGCCAATTCTTGGAATGTTGGCCAATTCTTGGAATGTTGGCCAATTCTTGGAATGTTGGCCAATTCTTGGAATGTTGGCCAATTCTTGGAATGTTGGCCAATTCTTGGAATGTTGGCCAATTCTTGGAATGTTGGCCAATTCTTGGAATGTTGGCCAATTCTTGGAATGTTGGCCAATTCTTGGAATGTTGGCCAATTCTTGGAATGTTGGCCAATTCTTGGAATGTTTCCAATTCTTGGAATGTTGGCCAATTCTTGGAATGTTGGCCAATTCTTGGAATGTTGGCCAATTCTTGGAATGTTGGCCAATTCTTGGAATGTTGGCCAATTCTTGGAATGTTGGCCAATTCTTGGAATGTTTTCCAATTCTTGGAATGTTGGCCAATTCTTGGAATGTTTTCCAATTCTTGGAATGTTTTCCAATTCTTGGAATGTTTTCCAATTCTTGGAATGTTGGCCAATTCTTGGAATGTTTTCCAATTCTTGGAATGTTTTCCAATTCTTGGAATGTTGGCCAATTCTTGGAATGTTTTCCAATTCTTGGAATGTTGGCCAATTCTTGGAATGTTGGCCAATTCTTGGAATGTTGGCCAATTCTTGGAATGTTGGCCAATTCTTGGAATGTTGGCCAATTCTTGGAATGTTGGCCAATTCTTGGAATGTTGGCCAATTCTTGGAATGTTTTCCAATTCTTGGAATGTTGGCCAATTCTTGGAATGTTGGCCAATTCTTGGAATGTTGGCCAATTCTTGGAATGTTTTCCAATTCTTGGAATGTTGGCCAATTCTTGGAATGTTGGCCAATTCTTGGAATGTTGGCCAATTCTTGGAATGTTGGCCAATTCTTGGAATGTTGGCCAATTCTTGGAATGTTGGCCAATTCTTGGAATGTTGGCCAATTCTTGGAATGTTTTCCAATTCTTGGAATGTTGGCCAATTCTTGGAATGTTTTCCAATTCTTGGAATGTTGGCCAATTCTTGGAATGTTGGCCAATTCTTGGAATGTTGGCCAATTCTTGGAATGTTGGCCAATTCTTGGAATGTTGGCCAATTCTTGGAATGTTGGCCAATTCTTGGAATGTTGGCCAATTCTTGGAATGTTGGCCAATTCTTGGAATGTTTTCCAATTCTTGGAATGTTTTCCAATTCTTGGAATGTTGGCCAATTCTTGGAATGTTTTCCAATTCTTGGAATGTTTTCCAATTCTTGGAATGTTTTCCAATTCTTGGAATGTTGGCCAATTCTTGGAATGTTTTCCAATTCTTGGAATGTTGGCCAATTCTTGGAATGTTGGCCAATTCTTGGAATGTTGGCCAATTCTTGGAATGTTTCCAATTCTTGGAATGTTGGCCAATTCTTGGAATGTTGGCCAATTCTTGGAATGTTGGCCAATTCTTGGAATGTTGGCCAATTCTTGGAATGTTGGCCAATTCTTGGAATGTTGGCCAATTCTTGGAATGTTGGCCAATTCTTGGAATGTTTTCCAATTCTTGGAATGTTTTCCAATTCTTGGAATGTTGGCCAATTCTTGGAATGTTTTCCAATTCTTGGAATGTTTTCCAATTCTTGGAATGTTTTCCAATTCTTGGAATGTTGGCCAATTCTTGGAATGTTTTCCAATTCTTGGAATGTTGGCCAATTCTTGGAATGTTGGCCAATTCTTGGAATGTTGGCCAATTCTTGGAATGTTGGCCAATTCTTGGAATGTTGGCCAATTCTTGGAATGTTGGCCAATTCTTGGAATGTTGGCCAATTCTTGGAATGTTGGCCAATTCTTGGAATGTTGGCCAATTCTTGGAATGTTGGCCAATTCTTGGAATGTTTTCCAATTCTTGGAATGTTGGCCAATTCTTGGAATGTTTTCCAATTCTTGGAATGTTGGCCAATTCTTGGAATGTTTTCCAATTCTTGGAATGTTGGCCAATTCTTGGAATGTTTTCCAATTCTTGGAATGTTGGCCAATTCTTGGAATGTTGGCCAATTCTTGGAATGTTGGCCAATTCTTGGAATGTTGGCCAATTCTTGGAATGTTGGCCAATTCTTGGAATGTTGGCCAATTCTTGGAATGTTGGCCAATTCTTGGAATGTTGGCCAATTCTTGGAATGTTGGCCAATTCTTGGAATGTTGGCCAATTCTTGGAATGTTGGCCAATTCTTGGAATGTTGGCCAATTCTTGGAATGTTGGCCAATTCTTGGAATGTTTCCAATTCTTGGAATGTTTTCCAATTCTTGGAATGTTGGCCAATTCTTGGAATGTTGGCCAATTCTTGGAATGTTTTCCAATTCTTGGAATGTTTTCCAATTCTTGGAATGTTGGCCAATTCTTGGAATGTTTTCCAATTCTTGGAATGTTGGCCAATTCTTGGAATGTTGGCCAATTCTTGGAATGTTGGCCAATTCTTGGAATGTTTCCAATTCTTGGAATGTTGGCCAATTCTTGGAATGTTGGCCAATTCTTGGAATGTTGGCCAATTCTTGGAATGTTTCCAATTCTTGGAATGTTGGCCAATTCTTGGAATGTTGGCCAATTCTTGGAATGTTGGCCAATTCTTGGAATGTTTCCAATTCTTGGAATGTTTTCCAATTCTTGGAATGTTGGCCAATTCTTGGAATGTTTCCAATTCTTGGAATGTTGGCCAATTCTTGGAATGTTTTCCAATTCTTGGAATGTTGGCCAATTCTTGGAATGTTTTCCAATTCTTGGAATGTTGGCCAATTCTTGGAATGTTGGCCAATTCTTGGAATGTTGGCCAATTCTTGGAATGTTGGCCAATTCTTGGAATGTTTTCCAATTCTTGGAATGTTGGCCAATTCTTGGAATGTTGGCCAATTCTTGGAATGTTGGCCAATTCTTGGAATGTTGGCCAATTCTTGGAATGTTGGCCAATTCTTGGAATGTTTTCCAATTCTTGGAATGTTGGCCAATTCTTGGAATGTTTTCCAATTCTTGGAATGTTGGCCAATTCTTGGAATGTTTTCCAATTCTTGGAATGTTGGCCAATTCTTGGAATGTTTTCCAATTCTTGGAATGTTTCCAATTCTTGGAATGTTGGCCAATTCTTGGAATGTTTTCCAATTCTTGGAATGTTGGCCAATTCTTGGAATGTTGGCCAATTCTTGGAATGTTGGCCAATTCTTGGAATGTTGGCCAATTCTTGGAATGTTGGCCAATTCTTGGAATGTTGGCCAATTCTTGGAATGTTGGCCAATTCTTGGAATGTTGGCCAATTCTTGGAATGTTTTCCAATTCTTGGAATGTTGGCCAATTCTTGGAATGTTTTCCAATTCTTGGAATGTTGGCCAATTCTTGGAATGTTGGCCAATTCTTGGAATGTTGGCCAATTCTTGGAATGTTGGCCAATTCTTGGAATGTTGGCCAATTCTTGGAATGTTGGCCAATTCTTGGAATGTTGGCCAATTCTTGGAATGTTGGCCAATTCTTGGAATGTTGGCCAATTCTTGGAATGTTTTCCAATTCTTGGAATGTTGGCCAATTCTTGGAATGTTTTCCAATTCTTGGAATGTTTTCCAATTCTTGGAATGTTTTCCAATTCTTGGAATGTTGGCCAATTCTTGGAATGTTTTCCAATTCTTGGAATGTTGGCCAATTCTTGGAATGTTGGCCAATTCTTGGAATGTTGGCCAATTCTTGGAATGTTTCCAATTCTTGGAATGTTGGCCAATTCTTGGAATGTTGGCCAATTCTTGGAATGTTGGCCAATTCTTGGAATGTTGGCCAATTCTTGGAATGTTGGCCAATTCTTGGAATGTTGGCCAATTCTTGGAATGTTGGCCAATTCTTGGAATGTTGGCCAATTCTTGGAATGTTTTCCAATTCTTGGAATGTTTTCCAATTCTTGGAATGTTGGCCAATTCTTGGAATGTTTTCCAATTCTTGGAATGTTTTCCAATTCTTGGAATGTTGGCCAATTCTTGGAATGTTGGCCAATTCTTGGAATGTTTTCCAATTCTTGGAATGTTGGCCAATTCTTGGAATGTTGGCCAATTCTTGGAATGTTGGCCAATTCTTGGAATGTTTCCAATTCTTGGAATGTTGGCCAATTCTTGGAATGTTGGCCAATTCTTGGAATGTTGGCCAATTCTTGGAATGTTGGCCAATTCTTGGAATGTTGGCCAATTCTTGGAATGTTGGCCAATTCTTGGAATGTTGGCCAATTCTTGGAATGTTGGCCAATTCTTGGAATGTTGGCCAATTCTTGGAATGTTTTCCAATTCTTGGAATGTTGGCCAATTCTTGGAATGTTTTCCAATTCTTGGAATGTTTTCCAATTCTTGGAATGTTGGCCAATTCTTGGAATGTTTTCCAATTCTTGGAATGTTGGCCAATTCTTGGAATGTTGGCCAATTCTTGGAATGTTGGCCAATTCTTGGAATGTTTTCCAATTCTTGGAATGTTGGCCAATTCTTGGAATGTTGGCCAATTCTTGGAATGTTTCCAATTCTTGGAATGTTTTCCAATTCTTGGAATGTTGGCCAATTCTTGGAATGTTTTCCAATTCTTGGAATGTTGGCCAATTCTTGGAATGTTGGCCAATTCTTGGAATGTTGGCCAATTCTTGGAATGTTGGCCAATTCTTGGAATGTTGGCCAATTCTTGGAATGTTGGCCAATTCTTGGAATGTTGGCCAATTCTTGGAATGTTGGCCAATTCTTGGAATGTTTCCAATTCTTGGAATGTTTTCCAATTCTTGGAATGTTGGCCAATTCTTGGAATGTTTTCCAATTCTTGGAATGTTTTCCAATTCTTGGAATGTTTTCCAATTCTTGGAATGTTGGCCAATTCTTGGAATGTTTTCCAATTCTTGGAATGTTGGCCAATTCTTGGAATGTTGGCCAATTCTTGGAATGTTGGCCAATTCTTGGAATGTTGGCCAATTCTTGGAATGTTGGCCAATTCTTGGAATGTTGGCCAATTCTTGGAATGTTGGCCAATTCTTGGAATGTTGGCCAATTCTTGGAATGTTTTCCAATTCTTGGAATGTTGGCCAATTCTTGGAATGTTGGCCAATTCTTGGAATGTTGGCCAATTCTTGGAATGTTGGCCAATTCTTGGAATGTTGGCCAATTCTTGGAATGTTTTCCAATTCTTGGAATGTTGGCCAATTCTTGGAATGTTTTCCAATTCTTGGAATGTTTTCCAATTCTTGGAATGTTTTCCAATTCTTGGAATGTTGGCCAATTCTTGGAATGTTTTCCAATTCTTGGAATGTTGGCCAATTCTTGGAATGTTGGCCAATTCTTGGAATGTTGGCCAATTCTTGGAATGTTGGCCAATTCTTGGAATGTTGGCCAATTCTTGGAATGTTTTCCAATTCTTGGAATGTTTCCAATTCTTGGAATGTTGGCCAATTCTTGGAATGTTGGCCAATTCTTGGAATGTTGGCCAATTCTTGGAATGTTTTCCAATTCTTGGAATGTTTTCCAATTCTTGGAATGTTGGCCAATTCTTGGAATGTTTTCCAATTCTTGGAATGTTGGCCAATTCTTGGAATGTTGGCCAATTCTTGGAATGTTGGCCAATTCTTGGAATGTTGGCCAATTCTTGGAATGTTGGCCAATTCTTGGAATGTTGGCCAATTCTTGGAATGTTGGCCAATTCTTGGAATGTTTTCCAATTCTTGGAATGTTTTCCAATTCTTGGAATGTTGGCCAATTCTTGGAATGTTTTCCAATTCTTGGAATGTTTTCCAATTCTTGGAATGTTGGCCAATTCTTGGAATGTTTTCCAATTCTTGGAATGTTTTCCAATTCTTGGAATGTTTTCCAATTCTTGGAATGTTGGCCAATTCTTGGAATGTTTTCCAATTCTTGGAATGTTGGCCAATTCTTGGAATGTTGGCCAATTCTTGGAATGTTTCCAATTCTTGGAATGTTGGCCAATTCTTGGAATGTTGGCCAATTCTTGGAATGTTGGCCAATTCTTGGAATGTTTCCAATTCTTGGAATGTTGGCCAATTCTTGGAATGTTGGCCAATTCTTGGAATGTTGGCCAATTCTTGGAATGTTTTCCAATTCTTGGAATGTTGGCCAATTCTTGGAATGTTGGCCAATTCTTGGAATGTTGGCCAATTCTTGGAATGTTGGCCAATTCTTGGAATGTTGGCCAATTCTTGGAATGTTGGCCAATTCTTGGAATGTTGGCCAATTCTTGGAATGTTGGCCAATTCTTGGAATGTTGGCCAATTCTTGGAATGTTTTCCAATTCTTGGAATGTTGGCCAATTCTTGGAATGTTTTCCAATTCTTGGAATGTTTTCCAATTCTTGGAATGTTTTCCAATTCTTGGAATGTTGGCCAATTCTTGGAATGTTTTCCAATTCTTGGAATGTTGGCCAATTCTTGGAATGTTGGCCAATTCTTGGAATGTTGGCCAATTCTTGGAATGTTTCCAATTCTTGGAATGTTGGCCAATTCTTGGAATGTTGGCCAATTCTTGGAATGTTGGCCAATTCTTGGAATGTTGGCCAATTCTTGGAATGTTTTCCAATTCTTGGAATGTTGGCCAATTCTTGGAATGTTGGCCAATTCTTGGAATGTTGGCCAATTCTTGGAATGTTGGCCAATTCTTGGAATGTTTTCCAATTCTTGGAATGTTGGCCAATTCTTGGAATGTTTCCAATTCTTGGAATGTTTTCCAATTCTTGGAATGTTTTCCAATTCTTGGAATGTTGGCCAATTCTTGGAATGTTTTCCAATTCTTGGAATGTTGGCCAATTCTTGGAATGTTGGCCAATTCTTGGAATGTTTTCCAATTCTTGGAATGTTTTCCAATTCTTGGAATGTTGGCCAATTCTTGGAATGTTGGCCAATTCTTGGAATGTTGGCCAATTCTTGGAATGTTGGCCAATTCTTGGAATGTTGGCCAATTCTTGGAATGTTGGCCAATTCTTGGAATGTTGGCCAATTCTTGGAATGTTGGCCAATTCTTGGAATGTTTTCCAATTCTTGGAATGTTTTCCAATTCTTGGAATGTTGGCCAATTCTTGGAATGTTTTCCAATTCTTGGAATGTTTTCCAATTCTTGGAATGTTGGCCAATTCTTGGAATGTTTTCCAATTCTTGGAATGTTGGCCAATTCTTGGAATGTTGGCCAATTCTTGGAATGTTGGCCAATTCTTGGAATGTTTTCCAATTCTTGGAATGTTGGCCAATTCTTGGAATGTTGGCCAATTCTTGGAATGTTTCCAATTCTTGGAATGTTTTCCAATTCTTGGAATGTTGGCCAATTCTTGGAATGTTTTCCAATTCTTGGAATGTTGGCCAATTCTTGGAATGTTGGCCAATTCTTGGAATGTTGGCCAATTCTTGGAATGTTTCCAATTCTTGGAATGTTGGCCAATTCTTGGAATGTTGGCCAATTCTTGGAATGTTGGCCAATTCTTGGAATGTTGGCCAATTCTTGGAATGTTTTCCAATTCTTGGAATGTTGGCCAATTCTTGGAATGTTGGCCAATTCTTGGAATGTTGGCCAATTCTTGGAATGTTTTCCAATTCTTGGAATGTTTTCCAATTCTTGGAATGTTGGCCAATTCTTGGAATGTTTTCCAATTCTTGGAATGTTTTCCAATTCTTGGAATGTTTTCCAATTCTTGGAATGTTGGCCAATTCTTGGAATGTTTTCCAATTCTTGGAATGTTGGCCAATTCTTGGAATGTTGGCCAATTCTTGGAATGTTGGCCAATTCTTGGAATGTTTCCAATTCTTGGAATGTTGGCCAATTCTTGGAATGTTGGCCAATTCTTGGAATGTTGGCCAATTCTTGGAATGTTGGCCAATTCTTGGAATGTTGGCCAATTCTTGGAATGTTGGCCAATTCTTGGAATGTTGGCCAATTCTTGGAATGTTGGCCAATTCTTGGAATGTTTTCCAATTCTTGGAATGTTTCCAATTCTTGGAATGTTGGCCAATTCTTGGAATGTTTTCCAATTCTTGGAATGTTTTCCAATTCTTGGAATGTTGGCCAATTCTTGGAATGTTTTCCAATTCTTGGAATGTTGGCCAATTCTTGGAATGTTGGCCAATTCTTGGAATGTTGGCCAATTCTTGGAATGTTTTCCAATTCTTGGAATGTTGGCCAATTCTTGGAATGTTGGCCAATTCTTGGAATGTTTTCCAATTCTTGGAATGTTTTCCAATTCTTGGAATGTTGGCCAATTCTTGGAATGTTTTCCAATTCTTGGAATGTTGGCCAATTCTTGGAATGTTGGCCAATTCTTGGAATGTTGGCCAATTCTTGGAATGTTGGCCAATTCTTGGAATGTTGGCCAATTCTTGGAATGTTGGCCAATTCTTGGAATGTTGGCCAATTCTTGGAATGTTGGCCAATTCTTGGAATGTTTCCAATTCTTGGAATGTTTTCCAATTCTTGGAATGTTGGCCAATTCTTGGAATGTTTTCCAATTCTTGGAATGTTTTCCAATTCTTGGAATGTTTTCCAATTCTTGGAATGTTGGCCAATTCTTGGAATGTTTCCAATTCTTGGAATGTTGGCCAATTCTTGGAATGTTGGCCAATTCTTGGAATGTTGGCCAATTCTTGGAATGTTGGCCAATTCTTGGAATGTTGGCCAATTCTTGGAATGTTGGCCAATTCTTGGAATGTTGGCCAATTCTTGGAATGTTGGCCAATTCTTGGAATGTTTTCCAATTCTTGGAATGTTGGCCAATTCTTGGAATGTTGGCCAATTCTTGGAATGTTGGCCAATTCTTGGAATGTTGGCCAATTCTTGGAATGTTGGCCAATTCTTGGAATGTTGGCCAATTCTTGGAATGTTGGCCAATTCTTGGAATGTTTTCCAATTCTTGGAATGTTTTCCAATTCTTGGAATGTTTTCCAATTCTTGGAATGTTGGCCAATTCTTGGAATGTTTTCCAATTCTTGGAATGTTGGCCAATTCTTGGAATGTTGGCCAATTCTTGGAATGTTGGCCAATTCTTGGAATGTTGGCCAATTCTTGGAATGTTGGCCAATTCTTGGAATGTTTTCCAATTCTTGGAATGTTTCCAATTCTTGGAATGTTGGCCAATTCTTGGAATGTTGGCCAATTCTTGGAATGTTGGCCAATTCTTGGAATGTTTTCCAATTCTTGGAATGTTTTCCAATTCTTGGAATGTTGGCCAATTCTTGGAATGTTTTCCAATTCTTGGAATGTTGGCCAATTCTTGGAATGTTGGCCAATTCTTGGAATGTTGGCCAATTCTTGGAATGTTGGCCAATTCTTGGAATGTTGGCCAATTCTTGGAATGTTGGCCAATTCTTGGAATGTTGGCCAATTCTTGGAATGTTGGCCAATTCTTGGAATGTTTTCCAATTCTTGGAATGTTGGCCAATTCTTGGAATGTTTTCCAATTCTTGGAATGTTTTCCAATTCTTGGAATGTTGGCCAATTCTTGGAATGTTTTCCAATTCTTGGAATGTTTTCCAATTCTTGGAATGTTTTCCAATTCTTGGAATGTTGGCCAATTCTTGGAATGTTTTCCAATTCTTGGAATGTTGGCCAATTCTTGGAATGTTGGCCAATTCTTGGAATGTTTTCCAATTCTTGGAATGTTGGCCAATTCTTGGAATGTTGGCCAATTCTTGGAATGTTGGCCAATTCTTGGAATGTTTCCAATTCTTGGAATGTTGGCCAATTCTTGGAATGTTGGCCAATTCTTGGAATGTTGGCCAATTCTTGGAATGTTTCCAATTCTTGGAATGTTGGCCAATTCTTGGAATGTTGGCCAATTCTTGGAATGTTGGCCAATTCTTGGAATGTTGGCCAATTCTTGGAATGTTGGCCAATTCTTGGAATGTTGGCCAATTCTTGGAATGTTGGCCAATTCTTGGAATGTTGGCCAATTCTTGGAATGTTTTCCAATTCTTGGAATGTTTTCCAATTCTTGGAATGTTGGCCAATTCTTGGAATGTTTCCAATTCTTGGAATGTTTTCCAATTCTTGGAATGTTTTCCAATTCTTGGAATGTTGGCCAATTCTTGGAATGTTTTCCAATTCTTGGAATGTTGGCCAATTCTTGGAATGTTGGCCAATTCTTGGAATGTTGGCCAATTCTTGGAATGTTGGCCAATTCTTGGAATGTTGGCCAATTCTTGGAATGTTGGCCAATTCTTGGAATGTTGGCCAATTCTTGGAATGTTGGCCAATTCTTGGAATGTTTTCCAATTCTTGGAATGTTGGCCAATTCTTGGAATGTTGGCCAATTCTTGGAATGTTGGCCAATTCTTGGAATGTTGGCCAATTCTTGGAATGTTGGCCAATTCTTGGAATGTTTTCCAATTCTTGGAATGTTGGCCAATTCTTGGAATGTTTTCCAATTCTTGGAATGTTGGCCAATTCTTGGAATGTTTCCAATTCTTGGAATGTTGGCCAATTCTTGGAATGTTTTCCAATTCTTGGAATGTTGGCCAATTCTTGGAATGTTGGCCAATTCTTGGAATGTTGGCCAATTCTTGGAATGTTGGCCAATTCTTGGAATGTTGGCCAATTCTTGGAATGTTGGCCAATTCTTGGAATGTTTTCCAATTCTTGGAATGTTTCCAATTCTTGGAATGTTTTCCAATTCTTGGAATGTTGGCCAATTCTTGGAATGTTTTCCAATTCTTGGAATGTTGGCCAATTCTTGGAATGTTGGCCAATTCTTGGAATGTTGGCCAATTCTTGGAATGTTTTCCAATTCTTGGAATGTTGGCCAATTCTTGGAATGTTGGCCAATTCTTGGAATGTTGGCCAATTCTTGGAATGTTGGCCAATTCTTGGAATGTTGGCCAATTCTTGGAATGTTGGCCAATTCTTGGAATGTTGGCCAATTCTTGGAATGTTGGCCAATTCTTGGAATGTTGGCCAATTCTTGGAATGTTGGCCAATTCTTGGAATGTTGGCCAATTCTTGGAATGTTTTCCAATTCTTGGAATGTTGGCCAATTCTTGGAATGTTTTCCAATTCTTGGAATGTTGGCCAATTCTTGGAATGTTGGCCAATTCTTGGAATGTTGGCCAATTCTTGGAATGTTGGCCAATTCTTGGAATGTTGGCCAATTCTTGGAATGTTGGCCAATTCTTGGAATGTTGGCCAATTCTTGGAATGTTGGCCAATTCTTGGAATGTTGGCCAATTCTTGGAATGTTGGCCAATTCTTGGAATGTTGGCCAATTCTTGGAATGTTGGCCAATTCTTGGAATGTTGGCCAATTCTTGGAATGTTGGCCAATTCTTGGAATGTTGGCCAATTCTTGGAATGTTTTCCAATTCTTGGAATGTTTTCCAATTCTTGGAATGTTTCCAATTCTTGGAATGTTGGCCAATTCTTGGAATGTTTTCCAATTCTTGGAATGTTTTCCAATTCTTGGAATGTTGGCCAATTCTTGGAATGTTGGCCAATTCTTGGAATGTTGGCCAATTCTTGGAATGTTGGCCAATTCTTGGAATGTTTCCAATTCTTGGAATGTTGGCCAATTCTTGGAATGTTGGCCAATTCTTGGAATGTTGGCCAATTCTTGGAATGTTGGCCAATTCTTGGAATGTTGGCCAATTCTTGGAATGTTGGCCAATTCTTGGAATGTTGGCCAATTCTTGGAATGTTTTCCAATTCTTGGAATGTTTTCCAATTCTTGGAATGTTGGCCAATTCTTGGAATGTTTTCCAATTCTTGGAATGTTGGCCAATTCTTGGAATGTTGGCCAATTCTTGGAATGTTGGCCAATTCTTGGAATGTTGGCCAATTCTTGGAATGTTGGCCAATTCTTGGAATGTTGGCCAATTCTTGGAATGTTGGCCAATTCTTGGAATGTTGGCCAATTCTTGGAATGTTTTCCAATTCTTGGAATGTTTTCCAATTCTTGGAATGTTGGCCAATTCTTGGAATGTTTTCCAATTCTTGGAATGTTTTCCAATTCTTGGAATGTTTTCCAATTCTTGGAATGTTGGCCAATTCTTGGAATGTTTTCCAATTCTTGGAATGTTGGCCAATTCTTGGAATGTTGGCCAATTCTTGGAATGTTGGCCAATTCTTGGAATGTTGGCCAATTCTTGGAATGTTGGCCAATTCTTGGAATGTTGGCCAATTCTTGGAATGTTGGCCAATTCTTGGAATGTTGGCCAATTCTTGGAATGTTGGCCAATTCTTGGAATGTTGGCCAATTCTTGGAATGTTTTCCAATTCTTGGAATGTTTTCCAATTCTTGGAATGTTTCCAATTCTTGGAATGTTGGCCAATTCTTGGAATGTTTTCCAATTCTTGGAATGTTGGCCAATTCTTGGAATGTTGGCCAATTCTTGGAATGTTGGCCAATTCTTGGAATGTTGGCCAATTCTTGGAATGTTGGCCAATTCTTGGAATGTTTTCCAATTCTTGGAATGTTGGCCAATTCTTGGAATGTTGGCCAATTCTTGGAATGTTGGCCAATTCTTGGAATGTTGGCCAATTCTTGGAATGTTGGCCAATTCTTGGAATGTTGGCCAATTCTTGGAATGTTGGCCAATTCTTGGAATGTTTTCCAATTCTTGGAATGTTTTCCAATTCTTGGAATGTTGGCCAATTCTTGGAATGTTTTCCAATTCTTGGAATGTTGGCCAATTCTTGGAATGTTGGCCAATTCTTGGAATGTTGGCCAATTCTTGGAATGTTGGCCAATTCTTGGAATGTTGGCCAATTCTTGGAATGTTGGCCAATTCTTGGAATGTTGGCCAATTCTTGGAATGTTGGCCAATTCTTGGAATGTTTTCCAATTCTTGGAATGTTTTCCAATTCTTGGAATGTTGGCCAATTCTTGGAATGTTTTCCAATTCTTGGAATGTTTTCCAATTCTTGGAATGTTTTCCAATTCTTGGAATGTTGGCCAATTCTTGGAATGTTTTCCAATTCTTGGAATGTTGGCCAATTCTTGGAATGTTGGCCAATTCTTGGAATGTTGGCCAATTCTTGGAATGTTGGCCAATTCTTGGAATGTTGGCCAATTCTTGGAATGTTGGCCAATTCTTGGAATGTTGGCCAATTCTTGGAATGTTGGCCAATTCTTGGAATGTTTTCCAATTCTTGGAATGTTGGCCAATTCTTGGAATGTTGGCCAATTCTTGGAATGTTGGCCAATTCTTGGAATGTTGGCCAATTCTTGGAATGTTGGCCAATTCTTGGAATGTTGGCCAATTCTTGGAATGTTGGCCAATTCTTGGAATGTTGGCCAATTCTTGGAATGTTGGCCAATTCTTGGAATGTTTTCCAATTCTTGGAATGTTTCCAATTCTTGGAATGTTTTCCAATTCTTGGAATGTTTTCCAATTCTTGGAATGTTGGCCAATTCTTGGAATGTTTTCCAATTCTTGGAATGTTTCCAATTCTTGGAATGTTGGCCAATTCTTGGAATGTTGGCCAATTCTTGGAATGTTTTCCAATTCTTGGAATGTTGGCCAATTCTTGGAATGTTGGCCAATTCTTGGAATGTTGGCCAATTCTTGGAATGTTGGCCAATTCTTGGAATGTTGGCCAATTCTTGGAATGTTGGCCAATTCTTGGAATGTTGGCCAATTCTTGGAATGTTGGCCAATTCTTGGAATGTTGGCCAATTCTTGGAATGTTGGCCAATTCTTGGAATGTTGGCCAATTCTTGGAATGTTTTCCAATTCTTGGAATGTTGGCCAATTCTTGGAATGTTTTCCAATTCTTGGAATGTTGGCCAATTCTTGGAATGTTGGCCAATTCTTGGAATGTTGGCCAATTCTTGGAATGTTGGCCAATTCTTGGAATGTTGGCCAATTCTTGGAATGTTGGCCAATTCTTGGAATGTTGGCCAATTCTTGGAATGTTGGCCAATTCTTGGAATGTTTCCAATTCTTGGAATGTTTTCCAATTCTTGGAATGTTGGCCAATTCTTGGAATGTTGGCCAATTCTTGGAATGTTTTCCAATTCTTGGAATGTTTTCCAATTCTTGGAATGTTGGCCAATTCTTGGAATGTTTTCCAATTCTTGGAATGTTGGCCAATTCTTGGAATGTTGGCCAATTCTTGGAATGTTGGCCAATTCTTGGAATGTTTCCAATTCTTGGAATGTTGGCCAATTCTTGGAATGTTGGCCAATTCTTGGAATGTTGGCCAATTCTTGGAATGTTGGCCAATTCTTGGAATGTTTTCCAATTCTTGGAATGTTGGCCAATTCTTGGAATGTTGGCCAATTCTTGGAATGTTGGCCAATTCTTGGAATGTTTTCCAATTCTTGGAATGTTGGCCAATTCTTGGAATGTTTTCCAATTCTTGGAATGTTTTCCAATTCTTGGAATGTTTTCCAATTCTTGGAATGTTGGCCAATTCTTGGAATGTTTTCCAATTCTTGGAATGTTGGCCAATTCTTGGAATGTTGGCCAATTCTTGGAATGTTGGCCAATTCTTGGAATGTTTCCAATTCTTGGAATGTTGGCCAATTCTTGGAATGTTGGCCAATTCTTGGAATGTTGGCCAATTCTTGGAATGTTGGCCAATTCTTGGAATGTTGGCCAATTCTTGGAATGTTGGCCAATTCTTGGAATGTTGGCCAATTCTTGGAATGTTGGCCAATTCTTGGAATGTTTTCCAATTCTTGGAATGTTTTCCAATTCTTGGAATGTTGGCCAATTCTTGGAATGTTTTCCAATTCTTGGAATGTTTCCAATTCTTGGAATGTTGGCCAATTCTTGGAATGTTTCCAATTCTTGGAATGTTGGCCAATTCTTGGAATGTTGGCCAATTCTTGGAATGTTGGCCAATTCTTGGAATGTTTTCAATTCTTGGAATGTTGGCCAATTCTTGGAATGTTGGCCAATTCTTGGAATGTTTTCCAATTCTTGGAATGTTTTCCAATTCTTGGAATGTTGGCCAATTCTTGGAATGTTTTCCAATTCTTGGAATGTTGGCCAATTCTTGGAATGTTGGCCAATTCTTGGAATGTTGGCCAATTCTTGGAATGTTGGCCAATTCTTGGAATGTTGGCCAATTCTTGGAATGTTGGCCAATTCTTGGAATGTTGGCCAATTCTTGGAATGTTGGCCAATTCTTGGAATGTTTTCCAATTCTTGGAATGTTTTCCAATTCTTGGAATGTTGGCCAATTCTTGGAATGTTTTCCAATTCTTGGAATGTTTTCCAATTCTTGGAATGTTTTCCAATTCTTGGAATGTTGGCCAATTCTTGGAATGTTTCCAATTCTTGGAATGTTGGCCAATTCTTGGAATGTTGGCCAATTCTTGGAATGTTGGCCAATTCTTGGAATGTTGGCCAATTCTTGGAATGTTGGCCAATTCTTGGAATGTTGGCCAATTCTTGGAATGTTGGCCAATTCTTGGAATGTTGGCCAATTCTTGGAATGTTTTCCAATTCTTGGAATGTTGGCCAATTCTTGGAATGTTGGCCAATTCTTGGAATGTTGGCCAATTCTTGGAATGTTGGCCAATTCTTGGAATGTTGGCCAATTCTTGGAATGTTGGCCAATTCTTGGAATGTTTCCAATTCTTGGAATGTTGGCCAATTCTTGGAATGTTTTCCAATTCTTGGAATGTTTTCCAATTCTTGGAATGTTTCCAATTCTTGGAATGTTTTCCAATTCTTGGAATGTTGGCCAATTCTTGGAATGTTTTCCAATTCTTGGAATGTTTTCCAATTCTTGGAATGTTGGCCAATTCTTGGAATGTTGGCCAATTCTTGGAATGTTTCCAATTCTTGGAATGTTGGCCAATTCTTGGAATGTTGGCCAATTCTTGGAATGTTGGCCAATTCTTGGAATGTTGGCCAATTCTTGGAATGTTGGCCAATTCTTGGAATGTTGGCCAATTCTTGGAATGTTGGCCAATTCTTGGAATGTTGGCCAATTCTTGGAATGTTGGCCAATTCTTGGAATGTTGGCCAATTCTTGGAATGTTGGCCAATTCTTGGAATGTTGGCCAATTCTTGGAATGTTTTCCAATTCTTGGAATGTTGGCCAATTCTTGGAATGTTGGCCAATTCTTGGAATGTTGGCCAATTCTTGGAATGTTGGCCAATTCTTGGAATGTTGGCCAATTCTTGGAATGTTTTCCAATTCTTGGAATGTTGGCCAATTCTTGGAATGTTGGCCAATTCTTGGAATGTTGGCCAATTCTTGGAATGTTGGCCAATTCTTGGAATGTTGGCCAATTCTTGGAATGTTTTCCAATTCTTGGAATGTTGGCCAATTCTTGGAATGTTTTCCAATTCTTGGAATGTTGGCCAATTCTTGGAATGTTGGCCAATTCTTGGAATGTTGGCCAATTCTTGGAATGTTTTCCAATTCTTGGAATGTTTTCCAATTCTTGGAATGTTGGCCAATTCTTGGAATGTTTTCCAATTCTTGGAATGTTGGCCAATTCTTGGAATGTTGGCCAATTCTTGGAATGTTGGCCAATTCTTGGAATGTTGGCCAATTCTTGGAATGTTGGCCAATTCTTGGAATGTTGGCCAATTCTTGGAATGTTGGCCAATTCTTGGAATGTTTTCCAATTCTTGGAATGTTGGCCAATTCTTGGAATGTTGGCCAATTCTTGGAATGTTGGCCAATTCTTGGAATGTTTTCCAATTCTTGGAATGTTGGCCAATTCTTGGAATGTTGGCCAATTCTTGGAATGTTGGCCAATTCTTGGAATGTTGGCCAATTCTTGGAATGTTGGCCAATTCTTGGAATGTTGGCCAATTCTTGGAATGTTGGCCAATTCTTGGAATGTTTTCCAATTCTTGGAATGTTGGCCAATTCTTGGAATGTTTTCCAATTCTTGGAATGTTGGCCAATTCTTGGAATGTTGGCCAATTCTTGGAATGTTGGCCAATTCTTGGAATGTTGGCCAATTCTTGGAATGTTGGCCAATTCTTGGAATGTTGGCCAATTCTTGGAATGTTGGCCAATTCTTGGAATGTTGGCCAATTCTTGGAATGTTTCCAATTCTTGGAATGTTTCCAATTCTTGGAATGTTGGCCAATTCTTGGAATGTTTTCCAATTCTTGGAATGTTTTCCAATTCTTGGAATGTTTCCAATTCTTGGAATGTTGGCCAATTCTTGGAATGTTTTCCAATTCTTGGAATGTTGGCCAATTCTTGGAATGTTGGCCAATTCTTGGAATGTTGGCCAATTCTTGGAATGTTGGCCAATTCTTGGAATGTTGGCCAATTCTTGGAATGTTGGCCAATTCTTGGAATGTTGGCCAATTCTTGGAATGTTGGCCAATTCTTGGAATGTTGGCCAATTCTTGGAATGTTGGCCAATTCTTGGAATGTTGGCCAATTCTTGGAATGTTTTCCAATTCTTGGAATGTTGGCCAATTCTTGGAATGTTTTCCAATTCTTGGAATGTTGGCCAATTCTTGGAATGTTGGCCAATTCTTGGAATGTTGGCCAATTCTTGGAATGTTGGCCAATTCTTGGAATGTTGGCCAATTCTTGGAATGTTGGCCAATTCTTGGAATGTTGGCCAATTCTTGGAATGTTGGCCAATTCTTGGAATGTTTGCCAATTCTTGGAATGTTTTCCAATTCTTGGAATGTTGGCCAATTCTTGGAATGTTTTCCAATTCTTGGAATGTTTTCCAATTCTTGGAATGTTTCCAATTCTTGGAATGTTGGCCAATTCTTGGAATGTTTTCCAATTCTTGGAATGTTGGCCAATTCTTGGAATGTTGGCCAATTCTTGGAATGTTGGCCAATTCTTGGAATGTTTCCAATTCTTGGAATGTTGGCCAATTCTTGGAATGTTGGCCAATTCTTGGAATGTTGGCCAATTCTTGGAATGTTGGCCAATTCTTGGAATGTTTTCCAATTCTTGGAATGTTGGCCAATTCTTGGAATGTTGGCCAATTCTTGGAATGTTGGCCAATTCTTGGAATGTTTTCCAATTCTTGGAATGTTGGCCAATTCTTGGAATGTTGGCCAATTCTTGGAATGTTGGCCAATTCTTGGAATGTTGGCCAATTCTTGGAATGTTGGCCAATTCTTGGAATGTTGGCCAATTCTTGGAATGTTGGCCAATTCTTGGAATGTTGGCCAATTCTTGGAATGTTTCCAATTCTTGGAATGTTTTCCAATTCTTGGAATGTTGGCCAATTCTTGGAATGTTTGGCCAATTCTTGGAATGTTTTCCAATTCTTGGAATGTTGGCCAATTCTTGGAATGTTTCCAATTCTTGGAATGTTGGCCAATTCTTGGAATGTTGGCCAATTCTTGGAATGTTGGCCAATTCTTGGAATGTTTTCCAATTCTTGGAATGTTGGCCAATTCTTGGAATGTTGGCCAATTCTTGGAATGTTGGCCAATTCTTGGAATGTTGGCCAATTCTTGGAATGTTGGCCAATTCTTGGAATGTTGGCCAATTCTTGGAATGTTGGCCAATTCTTGGAATGTTGGCCAATTCTTGGAATGTTGGCCAATTCTTGGAATGTTGGCCAATTCTTGGAATGTTGGCCAATTCTTGGAATGTTGGCCAATTCTTGGAATGTTTTCCAATTCTTGGAATGTTTCCAATTCTTGGAATGTTGGCCAATTCTTGGAATGTTTTCCAATTCTTGGAATGTTGGCCAATTCTTGGAATGTTGGCCAATTCTTGGAATGTTGGCCAATTCTTGGAATGTTGGCCAATTCTTGGAATGTTGGCCAATTCTTGGAATGTTGGCCAATTCTTGGAATGTTGGCCAATTCTTGGAATGTTGGCCAATTCTTGGAATGTTGGCCAATTCTTGGAATGTTGGCCAATTCTTGGAATGTTGGCCAATTCTTGGAATGTTTCCAATTCTTGGAATGTTGGCCAATTCTTGGAATGTTTTCCAATTCTTGGAATGTTGGCCAATTCTTGGAATGTTGGCCAATTCTTGGAATGTTGGCCAATTCTTGGAATGTTGGCCAATTCTTGGAATGTTGGCCAATTCTTGGAATGTTGGCCAATTCTTGGAATGTTGGCCAATTCTTGGAATGTTGGCCAATTCTTGGAATGTTGGCCAATTCTTGGAATGTTGGCCAATTCTTGGAATGTTGGCCAATTCTTGGAATGTTTTCCAATTCTTGGAATGTTTTCCAATTCTTGGAATGTTTTCCAATTCTTGGAATGTTGGCCAATTCTTGGAATGTTTTCAATTCTTGGAATGTTGGCCAATTCTTGGAATGTTGGCCAATTCTTGGAATGTTGGCCAATTCTTGGAATGTTGGCCAATTCTTGGAATGTTGGCCAATTCTTGGAATGTTGGCCAATTCTTGGAATGTTGGCCAATTCTTGGAATGTTGGCCAATTCTTGGAATGTTTTCCAATTCTTGGAATGTTGGAATGTTGGCCAATTCTTGGAATGTTGGCCAATTCTTGGAATGTTGGCCAATTCTTGGAATGTTTCCAATTCTTGGAATGTTGGCCAATTCTTGGAATGTTGGCCAATTCTTGGAATGTTGGCCAATTCTTGGAATGTTTTCCAATTCTTGGAATGTTGGCCAATTCTTGGAATGTTGGCCAATTCTTGGAATGTTGGCCAATTCTTGGAATGTTGGCCAATTCTTGGAATGTTGGCCAATTCTTGGAATGTTGGCCAATTCTTGGAATGTTGGCCAATTCTTGGAATGTTGGCCAATTCTTGGAATGTTGGCCAATTCTTGGAATGTTTTCCAATTCTTGGAATGTTGGCCAATTCTTGGAATGTTGGCCAATTCTTGGAATGTTTTCCAATTCTTGGAATGTTTCCAATTCTTGGAATGTTCCAATTCTTGGAATGTTGGCCAATTCTTGGAATGTTTCCAATTCTTGGAATGTTGGCCAATTCTTGGAATGTTGGCCAATTCTTGGAATGTTGGCCAATTCTTGGAATGTTTCCAATTCTTGGAATGTTGGCCAATTCTTGGAATGTTGGCCAATTCTTGGAATGTTGGCCAATTCTTGGAATGTTGGCCAATTCTTGGAATGTTTTCCAATTCTTGGAATGTTGGCCAATTCTTGGAATGTTGGCCAATTCTTGGAATGTTGGCCAATTCTTGGAATGTTTTCCAATTCTTGGAATGTTGGCCAATTCTTGGAATGTTGGCCAATTCTTGGAATGTTGGCCAATTCTTGGAATGTTGGCCAATTCTTGGAATGTTGGCCAATTCTTGGAATGTTGGCCAATTCTTGGAATGTTGGCCAATTCTTGGAATGTTGGCCAATTCTTGGAATGTTTTCCAATTCTTGGAATGTTTCCAATTCTTGGAATGTTGGCCAATTCTTGGAATGTTTTCCAATTCTTGGAATGTTTTCCAATTCTTGGAATGTTGGCCAATTCTTGGAATGTTTCCAATTCTTGGAATGTTGGCCAATTCTTGGAATGTTGGCCAATTCTTGGAATGTTGGCCAATTCTTGGAATGTTTTCCAATTCTTGGAATGTTGGCCAATTCTTGGAATGTTGGCCAATTCTTGGAATGTTGGCCAATTCTTGGAATGTTGGCCAATTCTTGGAATGTTGGCCAATTCTTGGAATGTTGGCCAATTCTTGGAATGTTGGCCAATTCTTGGAATGTTGGCCAATTCTTGGAATGTTGGCCAATTCTTGGAATGTTGGCCAATTCTTGGAATGTTGGCCAATTCTTGGAATGTTGGCCAATTCTTGGAATGTTTCCAATTCTTGGAATGTTTTCCAATTCTTGGAATGTTTTCCAATTCTTGGAATGTTGGCCAATTCTTGGAATGTTTTCCAATTCTTGGAATGTTGGCCAATTCTTGGAATGTTGGCCAATTCTTGGAATGTTGGCCAATTCTTGGAATGTTGGCCAATTCTTGGAATGTTGGCCAATTCTTGGAATGTTGGCCAATTCTTGGAATGTTGGCCAATTCTTGGAATGTTGGCCAATTCTTGGAATGTTGGCCAATTCTTGGAATGTTGGCCAATTCTTGGAATGTTGGCCAATTCTTGGAATGTTTTCCAATTCTTGGAATGTTGGCCAATTCTTGGAATGTTTTCCAATTCTTGGAATGTTGGCCAATTCTTGGAATGTTGGCCAATTCTTGGAATGTTGGCCAATTCTTGGAATGTTGGCCAATTCTTGGAATGTTGGCCAATTCTTGGAATGTTGGCCAATTCTTGGAATGTTGGCCAATTCTTGGAATGTTGGCCAATTCTTGGAATGTTTTCCAATTCTTGGAATGTTTTCCAATTCTTGGAATGTTGGCCAATTCTTGGAATGTTTTCCAATTCTTGGAATGTTTTCCAATTCTTGGAATGTTTTCCAATTCTTGGAATGTTGGCCAATTCTTGGAATGTTTTCCAATTCTTGGAATGTTGGCCAATTCTTGGAATGTTGGCCAATTCTTGGAATGTTGGCCAATTCTTGGAATGTTTCCAATTCTTGGAATGTTGGCCAATTCTTGGAATGTTGGCCAATTCTTGGAATGTTGGCCAATTCTTGGAATGTTGGCCAATTCTTGGAATGTTTTCCAATTCTTGGAATGTTGGCCAATTCTTGGAATGTTGGCCAATTCTTGGAATGTTGGCCAATTCTTGGAATGTTTTCCAATTCTTGGAATGTTGGCCAATTCTTGGAATGTTGGCCAATTCTTGGAATGTTGGCCAATTCTTGGAATGTTGGCCAATTCTTGGAATGTTGGCCAATTCTTGGAATGTTGGCCAATTCTTGGAATGTTGGCCAATTCTTGGAATGTTGGCCAATTCTTGGAATGTTTTCCAATTCTTGGAATGTTGGCCAATTCTTGGAATGTTGGCCAATTCTTGGAATGTTGGCCAATTCTTGGAATGTTGGCCAATTCTTGGAATGTTGGCCAATTCTTGGAATGTTGGCCAATTCTTGGAATGTTGGCCAATTCTTGGAATGTTGGCCAATTCTTGGAATGTTGGCCAATTCTTGGAATGTTGGCCAATTCTTGGAATGTTTTCCAATTCTTGGAATGTTGGCCAATTCTTGGAATGTTTTCCAATTCTTGGAATGTTGGCCAATTCTTGGAATGTTGGCCAATTCTTGGAATGTTGGCCAATTCTTGGAATGTTGGCCAATTCTTGGAATGTTGGCCAATTCTTGGAATGTTGGCCAATTCTTGGAATGTTGGCCAATTCTTGGAATGTTGGCCAATTCTTGGAATGTTTCCAATTCTTGGAATGTTTTCCAATTCTTGGAATGTTGGCCAATTCTTGGAATGTTTTCCAATTCTTGGAATGTTTTCCAATTCTTGGAATGTTTTCCAATTCTTGGAATGTTGGCCAATTCTTGGAATGTTTCCAATTCTTGGAATGTTGGCCAATTCTTGGAATGTTGGCCAATTCTTGGAATGTTGGCCAATTCTTGGAATGTTTCCAATTCTTGGAATGTTGGCCAATTCTTGGAATGTTGGCCAATTCTTGGAATGTTGGCCAATTCTTGGAATGTTGGCCAATTCTTGGAATGTTTTCCAATTCTTGGAATGTTGGCCAATTCTTGGAATGTTGGCCAATTCTTGGAATGTTGGCCAATTCTTGGAATGTTTTCCAATTCTTGGAATGTTGGCCAATTCTTGGAATGTTGGCCAATTCTTGGAATGTTGGCCAATTCTTGGAATGTTGGCCAATTCTTGGAATGTTGGCCAATTCTTGGAATGTTGGCCAATTCTTGGAATGTTGGCCAATTCTTGGAATGTTGGCCAATTCTTGGAATGTTTTCCAATTCTTGGAATGTTTTCCAATTCTTGGAATGTTGGCCAATTCTTGGAATGTTTGGCCAATTCTTGGAATGTTTTCCAATTCTTGGAATGTTGGCCAATTCTTGGAATGTTTCCAATTCTTGGAATGTTGGCCAATTCTTGGAATGTTGGCCAATTCTTGGAATGTTGGCCAATTCTTGGAATGTTTTCCAATTCTTGGAATGTTGGCCAATTCTTGGAATGTTGGCCAATTCTTGGAATGTTGGCCAATTCTTGGAATGTTGGCCAATTCTTGGAATGTTGGCCAATTCTTGGAATGTTGGCCAATTCTTGGAATGTTGGCCAATTCTTGGAATGTTGGCCAATTCTTGGAATGTTGGCCAATTCTTGGAATGTTGGCCAATTCTTGGAATGTTGGCCAATTCTTGGAATGTTGGCCAATTCTTGGAATGTTTTCCAATTCTTGGAATGTTTTCCAATTCTTGGAATGTTGGCCAATTCTTGGAATGTTTTCCAATTCTTGGAATGTTGGCCAATTCTTGGAATGTTGGCCAATTCTTGGAATGTTGGCCAATTCTTGGAATGTTGGCCAATTCTTGGAATGTTGGCCAATTCTTGGAATGTTGGCCAATTCTTGGAATGTTGGCCAATTCTTGGAATGTTGGCCAATTCTTGGAATGTTGGCCAATTCTTGGAATGTTGGCCAATTCTTGGAATGTTGGCCAATTCTTGGAATGTTTTCCAATTCTTGGAATGTTGGCCAATTCTTGGAATGTTTTCCAATTCTTGGAATGTTGGCCAATTCTTGGAATGTTGGCCAATTCTTGGAATGTTGGCCAATTCTTGGAATGTTGGCCAATTCTTGGAATGTTGGCCAATTCTTGGAATGTTGGCCAATTCTTGGAATGTTGGCCAATTCTTGGAATGTTGGCCAATTCTTGGAATGTTTTCCAATTCTTGGAATGTTTTCCAATTCTTGGAATGTTGGCCAATTCTTGGAATGTTTTCCAATTCTTGGAATGTTTTCCAATTCTTGGAATGTTTTCCAATTCTTGGAATGTTGGCCAATTCTTGGAATGTTTTCCAATTCTTGGAATGTTGGCCAATTCTTGGAATGTTGGCCAATTCTTGGAATGTTGGCCAATTCTTGGAATGTTTCCAATTCTTGGAATGTTGGCCAATTCTTGGAATGTTGGCCAATTCTTGGAATGTTGGCCAATTCTTGGAATGTTGGCCAATTCTTGGAATGTTTTCCAATTCTTGGAATGTTGGCCAATTCTTGGAATGTTGGCCAATTCTTGGAATGTTGGCCAATTCTTGGAATGTTTTCCAATTCTTGGAATGTTGGCCAATTCTTGGAATGTTGGCCAATTCTTGGAATGTTGGCCAATTCTTGGAATGTTGGCCAATTCTTGGAATGTTGGCCAATTCTTGGAATGTTGGCCAATTCTTGGAATGTTGGCCAATTCTTGGAATGTTGGCCAATTCTTGGAATGTTTTCCAATTCTTGGAATGTTTTCCAATTCTTGGAATGTTGGCCAATTCTTGGAATGTTTTCCAATTCTTGGAATGTTTCCAATTCTTGGAATGTTGGCCAATTCTTGGAATGTTTCCAATTCTTGGAATGTGGCCAATTCTTGGAATGTTGGCCAATTCTTGGAATGTTGGCCAATTCTTGGAATGTTTTCCAATTCTTGGAATGTTGGCCAATTCTTGGAATGTTGGCCAATTCTTGGAATGTTGGCCAATTCTTGGAATGTTGGCCAATTCTTGGAATGTTGGCCAATTCTTGGAATGTTGGCCAATTCTTGGAATGTTGGCCAATTCTTGGAATGTTTTCCAATTCTTGGAATGTTGGCCAATTCTTGGAATGTTGGCCAATTCTTGGAATGTTGGCCAATTCTTGGAATGTTGGCCAATTCTTGGAATGTTGGCCAATTCTTGGAATGTTGGCCAATTCTTGGAATGTTGGCCAATTCTTGGAATGTTGGCCAATTCTTGGAATGTTGGCCAATTCTTGGAATGTTTTCCAATTCTTGGAATGTTGGCCAATTCTTGGAATGTTGGCCAATTCTTGGAATGTTGGCCAATTCTTGGAATGTTTTCCAATTCTTGGAATGTTGGCCAATTCTTGGAATGTTGGCCAATTCTTGGAATGTTTTCCAATTCTTGGAATGTTGGCCAATTCTTGGAATGTTTTCCAATTCTTGGAATGTTGGCCAATTCTTGGAATGTTTTCCAATTCTTGGAATGTTGGCCAATTCTTGGAATGTTTCCAATTCTTGGAATGTTGGCCAATTCTTGGAATGTTGGCCAATTCTTGGAATGTTGGCCAATTCTTGGAATGTTTCCAATTCTTGGAATGTTGGCCAATTCTTGGAATGTTTTCCAATTCTTGGAATGTTGGCCAATTCTTGGAATGTTGGCCAATTCTTGGAATGTTGGCCAATTCTTGGAATGTTTTCCAATTCTTGGAATGTTGGCCAATTCTTGGAATGTTTTCCAATTCTTGGAATGTTGGCCAATTCTTGGAATGTTTCCAATTCTTGGAATGTTGGCCAATTCTTGGAATGTTTTCCAATTCTTGGAATGTGTTCCAATTCTTGGAATGTTGGCCAATTCTTGGAATGTTGGCCAATTCTTGGAATGTTGGCCAATTCTTGGAATGTTTTCCAATTCTTGGAATGTTTTCCAATTCTTGGAATGTTTTCCAATTCTTGGAATGTTTTCCAATTCTTGGAATGTTGGCCAATTCTTGGAATGTTGGCCAATTCTTGGAATGTTGGCCAATTCTTGGAATGTTGGCCAATTCTTGGAATGTTGGCCAATTCTTGGAATGTTGGCCAATTCTTGGAATGTTGGCCAATTCTTGGAATGTTGGCCAATTCTTGGAATGTTTTCCAATTCTTGGAATGTTTTCCAATTCTTGGAATGTTGGCCAATTCTTGGAATGTTTTCCAATTCTTGGAATGTTTTCCAATTCTTGGAATGTTTCCAATTCTTGGAATGTTGGCCAATTCTTGGAATGTTTTCCAATTCTTGGAATGTTGGCCAATTCTTGGAATGTTGGCCAATTCTTGGAATGTTGGCCAATTCTTGGAATGTTGGCCAATTCTTGGAATGTTGGCCAATTCTTGGAATGTTGGCCAATTCTTGGAATGTTGGCCAATTCTTGGAATGTTGGCCAATTCTTGGAATGTTTTCCAATTCTTGGAATGTTGGCCAATTCTTGGAATGTTGGCCAATTCTTGAATGTTGGCCAATTCTTGGAATGTTGGCCAATTCTTGGAATGTTGGCCAATTCTTGGAATGTTGGCCAATTCTTGGAATGTTTTCCAATTCTTGGAATGTTGGCCAATTCTTGGAATGTTGGCCAATTCTTGGAATGTTGGCCAATTCTTGGAATGTTGGCCAATTCTTGGAATGTTGGCCAATTCTTGGAATGTTGGCCAATTCTTGGAATGTTTTCCAATTCTTGGAATGTTTCCAATTCTTGGAATGTTGGCCAATTCTTGGAATGTTTTCCAATTCTTGGAATGTTTTCCAATTCTTGGAATGTTTTCCAATTCTTGGAATGTTGGCCAATTCTTGGAATGTTTTCCAATTCTTGGAATGTTTGGCCAATTCTTGGAATGTTGGCCAATTCTTGGAATGTTGGCCAATTCTTGGAATGTTGGCCAATTCTTGGAATGTTGGCCAATTCTTGGAATGTTGGCCAATTCTTGGAATGTTGGCCAATTCTTGGAATGTTGGCCAATTCTTGGAATGTTTCCAATTCTTGGAATGTTGGCCAATTCTTGGAATGTTGGCCAATTCTTGGAATGTTGGCCAATTCTTGGAATGTTGGCCAATTCTTGGAATGTTGGCCAATTCTTGGAATGTTGGCCAATTCTTGGAATGTTTTCCAATTCTTGGAATGTTTTCCAATTCTTGGAATGTTGGCCAATTCTTGGAATGTTTTCCAATTCTTGGAATGTTGGCCAATTCTTGGAATGTTGGCCAATTCTTGGAATGTTGGCCAATTCTTGGAATGTTGGCCAATTCTTGGAATGTTGGCCAATTCTTGGAATGTTGGCCAATTCTTGGAATGTTGGCCAATTCTTGGAATGTTGGCCAATTCTTGGAATGTTGGCCAATTCTTGGAATGTTGGCCAATTCTTGGAATGTTTTCCAATTCTTGGAATGTTGGCCAATTCTTGGAATGTTGGCCAATTCTTGGAATGTTTTCCAATTCTTGGAATGTTGGCCAATTCTTGGAATGTTTTCCAATTCTTGGAATGTTTCCAATTCTTGGAATGTTTTCCAATTCTTGGAATGTTGGCCAATTCTTGGAATGTTTTCCAATTCTTGGAATGTTGGCCAATTCTTGGAATGTTGGCCAATTCTTGGAATGTTGGCCAATTCTTGGAATGTTGGCCAATTCTTGGAATGTTGGCCAATTCTTGGAATGTTGGCCAATTCTTGGAATGTTGGCCAATTCTTGGAATGTTGGCCAATTCTTGGAATGTTGGCCAATTCTTGGAATGTTGGCCAATTCTTGGAATGTTGGCCAATTCTTGGAATGTTGGCCAATTCTTGGAATGTTGGCCAATTCTTGGAATGTTGGCCAATTCTTGGAATGTTTTCCAATTCTTGGAATGTTGGCCAATTCTTGGAATGTTTCCAATTCTTGGAATGTTGGCCAATTCTTGGAATGTTTCCAATTCTTGGAATGTTGGCCAATTCTTGGAATGTTTCCAATTCTTGGAATGTTGGCCAATTCTTGGAATGTTTTCCAATTCTTGGAATGTTGGCCAATTCTTGGAATGTTGGCCAATTCTTGGAATGTTGGCCAATTCTTGGAATGTTTCCAATTCTTGGAATGTTGGCCAATTCTTGGAATGTTTTCCAATTCTTGGAATGTTGGCCAATTCTTGGAATGTTTTCCAATTCTTGGAATGTTTTCCAATTCTTGGAATGTTGGCCAATTCTTGGAATGTTGGCCAATTCTTGGAATGTTTTCAATTCTTGGAATGTTGGCCAATTCTTGGAATGTTGGCCAATTCTTGGAATGTTGGCCAATTCTTGGAATGTTGGCCAATTCTTGGAATGTTGGCCAATTCTTGGAATGTTGGCCAATTCTTGGAATGTTGGCCAATTCTTGGAATGTTGGCCAATTCTTGGAATGTTTTCCAATTCTTGGAATGTTTCCAATTCTTGGAATGTTGGCCAATTCTTGGAATGTTTTAATTCTTGGAATGTTTTCAATTCTTGGAATGTTGGCCAATTCTTGGAATGTTGGCCAATTCTTGGAATGTTTCCAATTCTTGGAATGTTGGCCAATTCTTGGAATGTTGGCCAATTCTTGGAATGTTGGCCAATTCTTGGAATGTTGGCCAATTCTTGGAATGTTGGCCAATTCTTGGAATGTTGGCCAATTGGAATGTTGGCCAATTCTTGGAATGTTGGCCAATTCTTGGAATGTTGGCCAATTCTTGGAATGTTGGCCAATTCTTGGAATGTTGGCCAATTCTTGAATGTTGGCCAATTCTTGGAATGTTGGCAATTCTTGGAATGTTGGCCAATTCTTGGAATGTTGGCCAATTCTTGGAATGTTGCCAATTCTTGGAATGTTTTCCAATTCTTGGAATGTTGGCCAATTCTTGGAATGTTGGCCAATTCTTGGAATGTTGGCCAATTCTTGGAATGTTGGCCAATTCTTGGAATGTTGGCCAATTCTTGGAATGTTGGCCAATTCTTGGAATGTTGCCAATTCTTGGAATGTTGGCCAATTCTTGGAATGTTGGCCAATTCTTGGAATGTTGGCCAATTCTTGGAATGTTGGCCAATTCTTGGAATGTTGGCCAATTCTTGGAATGTTGGCCAATTCTTGGAATGTTGGCCAATTCTTGGAATGTTGGCCAATTCTTGGAATGTTTCAATTCTTGGAATGTTGGCCAATTCTTGGAATGTTTCCAATTCTTGGAATGTGGCCAATTCTTGGAATGTTGGCCAATTCTTGGAATGTTGGCCAATTCTTGGAATGTTGGCCAATTCTTGGAATGTTGGCCAATTCTTGGAATGTTGGCCAATTCTTGGAATGTTGGCCAATTCTTGGAATGTTGGCCAATTCTTGGAATGTTGGCCAATTCTTGGAATGTTGGCCAATTCTTGGAATGTTGGCCAATTCTTGGAATGTTGGCCAATTCTTGGAATGTTGGCAATTCTTGGAATGTTGGCCAATTCTTGGAATGTTGGCCAATTCTTGGAATGTTGGCCAATTCTTGGAATGTTGGCCAATTCTTGGAATGTTGGCCAATTCTTGGAATGTTTTCCAATTCTTGGAATGTTGGCCAATTCTTGGAATGTTTCCAATTCTTGGAATGTTGGCCAATTCTTGGAATGTTTTCCAATTCTTGGAATGTTGGCCAATTCTTGGAATGTTGGCCAATTCTTGGAATGTTGGCCAATTCTTGGAATGTTGGCCAATTCTTGGAATGTTGGCCAATTCTTGGAATGTTTTCCAATTCTTGGAATGTTGGCCAATTCTTGGAATGTTGCCAATTCTTGGAATGTTGGCCAATTCTTGGAATGTTGGCCAATTCTTGGAATGTTGGCCAATTCTTGGAATGTTTTCCAATTCTTGGAATGTTGGCCAATTCTTGGAATGTTGGCCAATTCTTGGAATGTTGGCCAATTCTTGGAATGTTGGCCAATTCTTGGAATGTTGGCCAATTCTTGGAATGTTGGCCAATTCTTGGAATGTTGGCCAATTCTTGGAATGTTGGCCAATTCTTGGAATGTTGGCCAATTCTTGGAATGTTTTCCAATTCTTGGAATGTTGGCCAATTCTTGGAATGTTGGCCAATTCTTGGAATGTTGGCCAATTCTTGGAATGTTGGCCAATTCTTGGAATGTTGGCCAATTCTTGGAATGTTGGCCAATTCTTGGAATGTTGGCCAATTCTTGGAATGTTGGCCAATTCTTGGAATGTTGGCCAATTCTTGGAATGTTGGCCAATTCTTGGAATGTTTTCCAATTCTTGGAATGTTGGCCAATTCTTGGAATGTTTCCAATTCTTGGAATGTTGGCCAATTCTTGGAATGTTGGCCAATTCTTGGAATGTTGGCCAATTCTTGGAATGTTGGCCAATTCTTGGAATGTTGGCCAATTCTTGGAATGTTTCAATTCTTGGAATGTTGGCCAATTCTTGGAATGTTGGCCAATTCTTGGAATGTTGGCCAATTCTTGGAATGTTTTCCAATTCTTGGAATGTTGGCCAATTCTTGGAATGTTTCAATTCTTGGAATGTTGGCCAATTCTTGGAATGTTGGCCAATTCTTGGAATGTTGGCCAATTCTTGGGAATGGTTTTCCAATTCTTGGAATGTTTTCCAATTCTTGGAATGTTGGCCAATTCTTGGAATGTTGGCCAATTCTTGGAATGTTGGCCAATTCTTGGAATGTTGGCCAATTCTTGGAATGTTTGCCAATTCTTGGAATGTTTCCATTCTTGGAATGTTGGCCAATTCTTGGAATGTTTCCAATTCTTGGAATGTTGGCCAATTCTTGGAATGTGGCCAATTCTTGGAATGTTGGCCAATTCTTGGAATGTTGGCCAATTCTTGGAATGTTGGCCAATTCTTGGAATGTTGGCCAATTCTTGGAATGTTGGCCAATTCTTGGAATGTTGGCCAATTCTTGGAATGTTGGCCAATTCTTGGAATGTTGGCCAATTCTTGGAATGTTTTCCAATTCTTGGAATGTTTTCCAATTCTTGGAATGTTGGCCAATTCTTGGAATGTTGGCCAATTCTTGGAATGTTTTCCAATTCTTGGAATGTTTTCCAATTCTTGGAATGTTGGCCAATTCTTGGAATGTTTTCCAATTCTTGGAATGTTGGCCAATTCTTGGAATGTTGGCAATTCTTGGAATGTTGGCCAATTCTTGGAATGTTGGCCAATTCTTGGAATGTTGGCCAATTCTTGGAATGTTGGCCAATTCTTGGAATGTTGGCCAATTCTTGGAATGTTGGCCAATTCTTGGAATGTTGGCCAATTCTTGGAATGTTGGCCAATTCTTGGAATGTTGGCCAATTCTTGGAATGTTGGCCAATTCTTGGAATGTTGGCCAATTCTTGGAATGTTGGCCAATTCTTGGAATGTTGGCCAATTTGGAATGTTTCCAATTCTTGGAATGTTGGCCAATTCTTGGAATGTTGGCCAATTCTTGGAATGTTGGCAATTCTTGGAATGTTGGCCAATTCTTGGAATGTTGGCCAATTCTTGGAATGTTGGCCAATTCTTGGAATGTTGGCCAATTCTTGGAATGTTGGCCAATTCTTGGAATGTTTGGCCAATTCTTGGAATGTGTTTGGCCAATTCTTGGAATGTTGGCCAATTCTTGGAATGTTTGGCCAATTCTTGGAATGTTGGCAATTCTTGAATGTTTTCCAATTCTTGGAATGTTTTCCAATTCTTGGAATGTTGGCCAATTCTTGGAATGTTTGGCCAAATTCTTGGAATGTTGGCCAATTCTTGGAATGTTGGCCAATTCTTGGAATGTTTGGCCAATTCTTGGAATGTTGGCCAATTCTTGGAATGTTTTCCAATTCTTGGAATGTTGGCCAATTCTTGGAATGTTTTCCAATTCTTGGAATGTTGGCCAATTCTTGGAATGTTGGCCAATTCTTGGAATGTTGGCCAATTCTTGGAATGTTGGCCAATTCTTGGAATGTTGGCCAATTCTTGGAATGTTTGGCCAATTCTTGGAATGTTTTCCAATTCTTGGAATGTTGGCAATTCTTGGAATGTTTTCCAATTCTTGGAATGTTTGGCCAATTCTTGGAATGAATGTTTTGGCCAATTCTTGGAATGTTTTCCAATTCTTGGAATGTTGGCCAATTCTTGGAATTTTTCCAATTCTTGGAATGTTGGCCAATTCTTGGAATGTTGGCCAATTCTTGGAATGTTGGCCAATTCTTGGAATGTTTTCCAATTCTTGGAATGTTGGCCAATTCTTGGAATGTTGGCCAATTCTTGGAATGTTGGCCAATTCTTGGAATGTTGGCCAATTCTTGGAATGTTGGCCAATTCTTGGAATGTTTGGCAATTCTTGGAATGTTGGCCAATTCTTGGAATGTTGGCCAATTCTTGGAATGTTTTCCAATTCTTGGAATGTTGGCCAATTCTTGGAATGTTGGCCAATTCTTGGAATGTTGGCCAATTCTTGGAATGTTGGCCAATTCTTGGAATGTTGGCCAATTCTTGGAATGTTGGCCAATTCTTGGAATGTTTTCCAATTCTTGGAATGTTTTCCAATTCTTGGAATGTTGGCCAATTCTTGGAATGTTTCCAATTCTTGGAATGTTGGCCAATTCTTGGAATGTTGGCCAATTCTTGGAATGTTGGCCAATTCTTGGAATGTTGGCCAATTCTTGGAATGTTGGCCAATTCTTGGAATGTTGGCCAATTCGGAATGTTGGCCAATTCTTGGAATGTTGGCCAATTCTTGGAATGTTGGCCAATTCTTGGAATGTTGGCCAATTCTTGGAATGTTTCCAATTCTTGGAATGTTGGCCAATTCTTGGAATGTTGGCCAATTCTTGGAATGTTGGCCAATTCGGAATGTTTGGCCAATTCTTGGAATGTTGGCCAATTCTTGGAATGTTGGCCAATTCTTGGAATGTTGGCCAATTCTTGGAATGTTGGCCAATTCTTGGAATGTTTTCCAATTCTTGGAATGTTGGCCAATTCTTGGAATGTTGGCCAATTCTTGGAATGTTGGCCAATTCTTGAATGTTGGCCAATTCTTGGAATGTTGGCCAATTCTTGGAATGTTGGCCAATTCTTGGAATGTTGGCCAATTCTTGGAATGTTGGCCAATTCTTGGAATGTTGGCCAATTCTTGGAATGTTGCCAATTCTTGGAATGTTGGCCAATTCTTGGAATGTTTTCCAATTCTTGGAATGTTTTCCAATTCTTGGAATGTTTTCCAATTCTTGGAATGTTGGCCAATTCTTGGAATGTTTCCAATTCTTGGAATGTTGGCCAATTCTTGGAATGTTGGCAATTCTTGGAATGTTGGCCAATTCTTGGAATGTTGGCCAATTCTTGGAATGTTGGCCAATTCTTGGAATGTTGGCCAATTCTTGGAATGTTGGCAATTCTTGGAATGTTGGCCAATTCTTGGAATGTTTCCAATTCTTGGAATGTTGCCAATTCTTGGAATGTTGGCCAATTCTTGGAATGTTGGCCAATTCTTGGAATGTTGGCCAATTCTTGGAATGTTGGCCAATTCTTGGAATGTTGGCCAATTCTTGGAATGTTTTCCAATTCTTGGAATGTTTTTCCAATTCTTGGAATGTTGGCCAATTCTTGGAATGTTTTCCAATTTCTGGAATGTTGGCCAATTCTTGGAATGTTGGCCAATTCTTGGAATGTTGGCCAATTCTTGGAATGTTTTCCAATTCTTGGAATGTTGGCCAATTCTTGGAATGTTGGCCAATTCTTGGAATGTTGGCCAATTCTTGAATGTTGGCCAATTCTTGGAATGTTTGGCCAATTCTTGGAATGTTGGCCAATTCTTGGAATGTTGGCCAATTCTTGGAATGTTGGCCAATTCTTGGAATGTTGGCCAATTCTTGGAATGTTGGCCAATTCTTGGAATGTTGGCCAATTCTTGGAATGTTTCCAATTCTTGGAATGTTGGCCAATTCTTGGAATGTTTGGCCAATTCTTGGAATGTTGGCCAATTCTTGGAATGTTTT